>SNQJ01S0030246.1:88676-104796 GCA_010110895.2 Picea sitchensis | reverse complement strand
CATTCCAACAATTTTGCATGGTGCATCATCACCCAAATGAACATGTCCAAAATCACCTTGAACATAATATAGAAAATGTTTCCCATGGGGCGTGGCATGAAATGGAGCCCCTGAATATACTACCCAAGACTCAGAAATATTGTCTACAGAAAGAATCAAAGCATCTTGTAGCACATCACATGTTACATTTGCTTCCTGATTTTTCTCTTGTTGGCAATCTCTTTGTTTCTTTGGAGCTCTGCAGTCTTTCTTCAGATTTCCTTTCTTCCCACAATTCCAACACTCTATCTTTCTGAGTTTGGATTTGGATCTTTCCTTCCTAGAATTCCCACAGTTCCTTGAGCCCTTTCCTCTATCCTTTTGTCTTCCCCTGTTCTCCACGTTTAACACATTACATGATGTCTCACCTATACTTTTCCTTTGCATTTCCTCACTAAGGATAACACCAACAACATCATCATCAAATTTTAAAGTGTTTGAACCAGAGACATAGTTATGTACAACCATGACCAAGTCGTTCTATCTTTCTAGCAATGAGCACAAGATTACAAGATCACTGACCTCATCATCAAAGTACACTTTTACAGAACTTAGTTTATTAATAACCGTATTAAATTTGTTTAAATGATCTGCAATAGACCCACCTTCTGACATCTTCATATTAAATAATCTCTTCATTAGAAATACCTTATTAGACACTAAGGGTTTTTCATATAGTTTATCCAATGCATCCATCAGCTCCTTCGTTGTCTTTTCTTTTGAAATATTGAAATCCACTGACGCTGCTAAGCTCAACCGTGTTGTTCCTAAAGCATTTCTATCGAGAATCTCCCATTCTTCATCCTTCATGGTTGTCGGCTTGTTTTTTACTCCACCCAATGGCAGGAACATATCCTTCTGATATAAATAATCTTCCGTATGCATCTTCCATAACTATTAGTTTTGGCCATTAAATTTCTTAACCCCAAACTTTTCATCTTCTGTCATTTCTCTCACTCAAACCAAGAACCATATTTTCCTGCGAGTTACCTTTCGCTCTAATACCAGTTGTTATAAAAACAGGATCATGGAGAAATAAAATAAAACAAATGGAGAAATTAAACACGGAAGATACACAATACAATAGAGACACAGATATACATGGTTCACCTAGTGTGGGCTACATCCACCAGAGAAATTTCCAGGTCCTTCCTTTATTATTAACTAGCAAATGAAGGGATACAACCTACACCACACCCATTGTAACTTCATCTTCTTTCTCTTAAAGTATCCTCACTCAGAATACAAGATATTCGTAATGATACATAGCCACAATACATAACTTCTACTGCCATATCTGCAACCTTATAATGAACGGTCCAGATTTACTATGAAACTACAATATACATTTACAAGGCAATTTTTCCTTCGGGGGCCCACTTGCCCCTAGACCCCGCACTCCCCCACGTGAAGGAGGGTACATTCTTCTGGGGTGTAAATTTTTCATGGGGTATAAACACGACTGAAAACAAAGACCTCTGAATCAGAAAGATAATCAGGCTCCTCAACCAATAGAGGGTGTATTCCCTATTGATCTAAAAGACTATATCACAATGAAAGATCAACCTCACTAGGATATGAATCCTTTTGAGTTTTTAGAGAGATATTTCTCCTCTTATTCTTATAATTCCATGAAAATAAAATAAAATAAAACAAAGTCTGAGAACGACCAGACTTAATATTTACATTCACATTCAAGGAAAAATAGCACCCGAGATTGGATACTAGGAGTTTTAAAAGGAACTTATATGTACAATATTTACAACATAAATATATAAGGTGCACACATAATATAAAAGATTTGTATATCCATCATAGAATTCATTAGTACATTTAACAATATCCAGAAATAGAGAGAACAAAAAATGGACTGCAATTAGAAAAGAGTTTTAAATTATCATTCCATAAAGCGCCAAAAATATTATGTTAGATAAAATATTTGGAAACTCAAGATTCTGATCAAAGTCTTTGAGAATACAATAATGTAATATCTCAAGTAGCTCTCTTGGAGTCTAACAAATAATAATGAGTCTTTAAATAGAAAGGAAAATGTCTTTAAAGAAAATAAAATTCATTTGTCTTTCAAAGAGAATTGGGATAGGACTCCCGCGGACCATAAAGTGAAAAGACTTGGAATATAAAAGAAGGATAACTATGAATCATCCTAAATCTCACAGAATATCGAGAATAAAAAGGAAAGATGACAAATGATTGTAGTAGAGATGGACGGAAGGAAAACTTAAAGGGGAAAGTTAATGTTCGAATCACTGTGATGGAGAGATCTCGTAACCTTTACTTTCTTGCAACTAGATCCTTTATAGGTACATGTTGTGGTTGAAGTGGCATAACCACTATAGTAATTTCTTGATTTTACAGTTTAGTAATTTTGATTAATGCCTTTTTCTACCATTCCTCAGTGTACTCTCTTAAGGGTGCCACCGTAATTTCATGTTTAGTTTTAATTTCAAATAAATGATTTTCAAATTCCCTCAGATCTAGCACCGATTGATGCAATGTGTCATCTACCTCATCATTCATGTTGATATACTAAACTAACCATTTTTCCACTTCATCTTCAAAAAATTCTATAGTTTCGGTAAATTCATTATACCAAGCAAATTTTAGTGCATTAAGTTGTCCCATTAAAGATTCTTTGGTTAGGACCATGGTATCCATCAATAAAGGACCATCTAATTCCTTAGTAAGACTAACAAGTTTAAGAAATAAATCATTTTTTTATTCCTTAGGACACCGATTTCATTTATCATCTCTCTTAACTCTTTGATTCTCCTTGGCCAACATGCATTAATATGCTTCATACGATAAGGCGAGTGAATTTTTTGTTCCTTCCTCCAGGATTCATTTAAGCTCGAGACTTTGGCTTAAAATGTGTTTACAACTTCCTTAAAAAATCCTTCATCATTTTCCAAATCCTTTTGCAAGTATTCTTTGAAACTTTGTATTATAGAGGAAAAACTAGAAATACTTTGGCAAAGCTCCCAAATATCTTGAATTCAATCAATCCTTTTTGTATGGTGTCGTTAATATATTTTCTTACATCCTGCAATAAACTTGAGGAGCCTTTGTATGTTGTACTTCTTTCTAGGATATCCTCCAATTCAAGTGTAGGTTGAATAGAAATCAAAGGTTCTGTAAATAATGGTCCTGGTACCAAAGAAAATTCTAACTCTGTTATCCTTCTCTTTAATTATGAATTATCTTTTTCCATATTATCAATTGATTGTCTTAATGGATCTCCAGTAACTCCATGAAATTATGCAATTTTGGATGGTGCTACTCCATCTAAATCAATTGAATATTTCCATCATTCCGATGAATTTTTATTCTTGGTATTAACTTTTTCCAACAATAGTTTCTTAGTTTCACGATTGTGTGTCGGGTGGTGAAGAGTGACAGATTCCTCTTCAAATATTTTAGGATCCTGGGTCATCATATCATCAACAATTTCTCTTTTTTCTAACAACCTATGCATAGACCAACTGAGTTCTTCAATGAGCTCATCCATGTCCATTGCATGGGGAATTTCTTGGACTTCTGGTGCATTTATTTCCATCGATGATATATTTCTTTTTATTTTTACATGAGTGTATGTAATATGTGTTTTCTCAAGACCTTTCATTGGTGTGTCTTTATCTCCATCATCATCTAAGCCTCCAACTGATGTTTTTCTAGTATCCATTCCACTGGCACTACTCTTAATTTTCAATGGAGTGCTTCTTTGAGATGTTGTTAGAAAATTGGGGTTTTCATTTGTTGTTTGTCTTCCATGTTGTTTGTGTCCTTCATTTGTGTTATTTACTTCTCCTATGTCATTTTAAATTTGGTAGGCCTATAATTCCTGGAGATCTAATTTATCTCCACCACCCTCTTGAAAATGTTCAATTCTAATGAAGTGTGAAGAATACCCCACTAACTCCATATGTGTAGTAAAAAACAATTCCAGATCAAAAACTTCAACAAATTTTGCTTCCTTCAAACCAATTTGTTCATGATGTCCCACCAATTCATTAAGGTGAGTTATGTGTTTGACAATGCAATTCCCAACTTTCCATGATAGGGGTATATATTGTTTTTTCCTCTTGTCGTGGAAGAAGTGATCCCAAGTCTTGTATTTCTTGCATATTTATCCGTTAAAGAGTTTATATGATGTATAGAATGATAACAGGAAAGGATTCTCCTTGCTACCAAATAATATAATTACAGTGAATTCTTCGACCAATTCATAAAGCTATTTTCCAGAGGGATAACCTTAATGTACTCTATCCAAATATTAATTTTTTGAATTCTGAGATAAAATTGTTATGAACTGGGTAGAAGTTGTAATGGGATTTATGTTTGTACAAGACTTAATACCATGCTAAATCCCATGCATGGACTGGTTCCAACTTAAAATCAACATGTTTTTCCTGTGGAAAATCTTCAAAAACATGGCTATAAGAAATGGAAAAAATGAGGTAAGAAGTCATGTAGAACTTTTGAGTCTTTTTTAGTTTATTTAGTTGGAAGGAAATTTCACTTGACATGAGATAATCCCAATCGATGATAGTTCTTTCATGCAGGGAATAATGCATAACATATATAACATTTATTGATACAAACATAGTAGATTCTTAACCGATAATGCGGGTAAATATCTATACAAATTATTTGTATGGGTATTTTAATGAATTTATCTCGATACTGGAAGTATCAGGGTTACAGGTTGGATCTTCCAAGTAGTTTCCGTCAAATTTGTTTCCTCCATTATACTGCTTCAGAAATTCATCAACTTCCTCGCTCTCGAATCACATTGTTGGTGTAGGGAGTCGTAGTATTTTAGATAATGTTGAAGGAGCTAGAGAAATGGGTTGATGACCTTGCATTTGAATTATTCTTCATTCAGAGATGAATTTATCTATGCGCCATTGAACAATATCTTTCATGTCAGTTAATTATGTAACACAACTGTAACATACCCACTTCTTAATTAAGAAATTTTCGGCCTTTTTCTTCTTTTCAACGAGGAACGAAATTCCCCAAATCCCTACGAGGCCTGATACAAACCCTGCCATCCCTTATCCGTACTCATATGATTGGCAGCTAGGACCACAGGCATTATCGAAAAGGTGTTCAGTGGCTTTCGCGATTCGGGAAATCGCGATACGTGTATTTCCTTTTCTCTCTTGTCTTTCGAAAAGACGAAACCCAAAATGATTTTAACCACTTATCGAGATTCACAACAACTCGGATTAAACCCTGGTACTCTACCCTTCAGGATTTCACATACCAGAAATTCGGGATATGCGATGACGGGAGGTTTCACGCTTAGTTTTCCCAGGAGCCGAAACTCCAAAACCTGGGCTTACGATATACAAATATATATATATATATATATATATATATATATATATATATACTATATATATATATATATATATATATATATACTATATATATATACATTCTTTCAAATCTATTTCGAGAATTACGCCAAATCGGGTTTTGAATTTGGAAAGGTACAAAGAGAACTTATAATAGGTATCGGTCTGCAAAGTACCAATATTATCGATGTAAGCCATTTTAGAGGCATTCTTCCTTTGGGATTTAGGTGTTTATCGAAAACAAGGGGATCGCTAGGTTTCGAGTAAAACTCTGAGTCATTAAAACCTTAAACATGCTCCTCTATTTCGAGGTTTCCTCCATCAAGATTTCTCTAATTGGGGTTTCAAGACTGGCGAATTCATGGGGCCATAGGTAACAGTCTTTGAAATACAAAAGTATAACCACTTCTCCACACACTATTCTTTCGGTGTTTCGCAAGTCAGTTCAGGACTTGCTGAGGGGTACAAAGGAAACTTACCCTTAGGTTTTCGAGTACGAAACACCAATGCAGTCAAGTCCGCTATACCAATTGAGTTTGTGAGTTGGGTTTGCATTATATTGGAATTTTGGGATATAAGAGGTCGAAGATTCGCACTCCTCGACTACCCGAATGCTGAAAAGATGATACACCTTCTCATCATACACTTGACCAATTTTAGGGTTTAGCAATTCAAGGTTTGGGACTTGCGGTACAAGGAAATAATAATTCCTTAGATTGTTACAGGTTTGAAACGAAAATTCTTTCATCCATCGTCATCATTTGGTTTTCATGAATCGGGTTTGGATGTGCAGTCTGGAGAACTTCGCGCAGATATCCAGATTGCCAAAAATTGAGAAAGCATGCAGCCTCCATGTGTACTCCTGAGTTAGGATGGTCAATTACTCGATGGGTATTGAAAGATTGATGGTCCCAATTTCTTAGCTACCTTAAAGAAGGTTAAAAAGGGAGATTGAGGCATTAGCAGCTTGCGTTCCTTCATCAATTTAATGGTCATGACAGACCTTAGATCCTCCGAAAGGATCTCATTGATGCATTTAGCAAGAGGAAGGGGTATCTTAGTGCCAGAACAGAAGGTCCTTAATTCATCCACGATTTATTATTTCAAGATTTGTGAATTGAGGGTTTCGGGACTCGCGAGTACAGAAGGACTCACACCTAGATACCTAGGGTGCCGAAACTATGAAATCTCGAAGTCTAAGAATACCATTCTCTACCATGCAGGATTTTAAAAACTACTCCATTAATTCCTTCTTCAGGCCATTGGGTAAATTTCACTAGGTTTAAAGACCCGATTGGAAGGTCCTCTTAAAATCTCAGAGCTATTATCTTCTGTGACTAGTAATGAGCAAGCTCAAGGTTTCTACTATGAAGGAAGTCCTTTCTAGGCACTTACCACGGCTTTATAGAGTGAGGGAACTTTAGAAAGCGGACTGAAAGCGCACTTATTCGCCGATATATAAGCCGAGATGTGGTCATTCCAACATAAAGCGTACAACCACCATTTCGATCAAAACATAGGACATTTCTTACACATAAACCATTTATAAGTGTTAAAACCATGAACATACATTCGAAGATATTCAATTCAAGACACAAGATACAAACACTTATCAAAAAACACCCGGTGATGCAATTTGAGAGAGTTGCTTTCGTTTCCATAGCTGTAGGCTCAGCGACTCAGATGGTTACCACTATACCCAAGCTAGACCATGATCCTTGAGACTCTCTGTCTCGAGTTCATCAGATGTCGAGAATGAAGGTTACTCTCCTTCTTCTACTGCTTTATGGCCTCACTCGCTTTTGTTCGAGTTCTTCCGATCTCTTTCCTCACGATCTCTCCCTCCACGTGTCAATCCCTCCACACCTTTTACCTCGCCTTTCTTTTCGGCCCGAGGTTGCATGTGGCGTGAATTTTCCGGTGTGGTCAGATTAAGAGGCCTCCACGGATGGGTGGTTCCTTATCCCTCATTAACTCGAGGAGCCTCTTCGCCTACCATCTTGGTGAGTAATTCATTTGAGGCCGATGGTACTCTCTTGGTTCTCAGAGACTGAGTGAGACCAAATGGTTTGGTTAGGTTGAAGTTAATGCCACCATTCCATTGCCTTCCACCACCTTTCTTCAGCCATCATGAGATTATATTTTTGACACATCCCCTCCGGCCGGTCACGCAGCATATATTCATAACATTAATTACATTCATCGACCCTTTATACTAAGGTCCATTCAAATCACACATTCACACCTTTGAGTTTGCCATGGTTCTTGGCGATTATAGTTATTTTTACAGTGGGAAGCTTGAGTGTTAATTCCCCTCAACAAAGAGGAACATCATCCCTTCGATGTTCTATCTATCAAAATGACATGTATGTACGAGGTAAAAAATCGGATATGTTTGTTTCATGGCATCCTCCATTTCCCATGTAGCAGCATCTGGGCCAAAATGTCTAGCATGACTGTGAAATGGTTCAGTTAAATTAGGTTTCCTTTTGTCTGGTATGACGGACCAGGTCAATTATATGATTAGATCATGTACATATTTCTTCAATGTGAACATGGAAAATGTATGTTCTTTTATTGTGTGGGAGAAGTGTTAGCCCATGAATACGAGGTCCACTCTATCTAGAACCTCAAAGGGGTCCTATTACCAAGAACCAACTGGCACAGAATCCCATTTCAAAGAATTCTTCTGGAGCAACTTCTGAGATATACATGGTCTCACATCTTGAACTCTCTTGGAGTTCTCTTTTTAGTCGGCATAACTTTTCTATCAGTTCTAAGCGACTAACCGGGGTTTGTTTATGCGGGTCACTTGTTGTTCCATTTTTTTTCAACATGTCGAGTCCAATAGTGATTTGTTTTATGGGATTACTCCAACTAAGAGGAGTGTTGCACGACCTACCATATAGGAATTTGAAGGGGCTCATCTTTAAGGATTCTTGGTAGTAGTTGTTGTAGGCAAATTCCACTAGTGGCGGGAGTAATCTTCCACTTATTGGGTTGATGCATTACATTCTTTCATGTCTTCTGAGTATTTGATTCACTCTTTAGGTCTATCCATCGGTTTGAGGGGTGATAGGTGGTGCTAAACAACTTGGTCTCTAAACCATACATCGATGATTTCCAAAAGTTGGAAGTGAATTTTGTGTCTCACAATGGGACACAATCTCTTTCAACATACCATGCAATTTAAATATCTCCTTCCACGAATACGAAGGCGGTAATATTGCCTTATAGAAGTCGACTTAGCCGAGGGATGAAATGGGAAGACTTGCTCAATTTATCCACCACTACCATGATAGGCGTCATTACGTTTGTTGAGGTTGGTAATTGGGTGATGAAATCCATGGAGATGGTTTCCTTTCATTAGGGATTGGTAGAGGTTGTAATAATCCTCTTGGGTGTCGGTGTTTACGCACCTATTGGCATTCTATACATTTGGCTAGGAGTACTCAGCTATGTCTTTATTCAATCAAGGCCAATAGAATTATTTCCACGAACAGCCATGATCATCTTAAATTTATCCTAGATGACGATTATAGGTTCTTTATGTGGATTCATCGATTATGAACCTCTTCAATTCGTCACAATCTAGGATATACAATCTTCTTCGATAAGTGAGTGAGTAGGCCTCCTTCCATCATTTGGTAGTCTCCGTACTTTACCCTGTGGGTTCTTCTTTGTAAAGTAAAGGAGTCCGCAGTGCGGACAAAGGGATCATTTCTTTTGCATTTCGACTCTTTCCTTGACATCCGTCTAGCAGACTCCTACGACCGGTGAATTGTTTTCATGCTTACGCTAAGGGCATCCAACCACCTATTTTCCTTTTAGCAATATGTTTGATTTCAAATCAAACTTCGTTTCTGAAGATCCCATCCACCTAACTTATAAATTTAAACTTTTGGTTGTTAAACATGCTCGCAATCCACAATGGTGCGGCATAGGGTACAAATTTTCTTCCCAAGGAGGTAATGCCTCCACATTTTTCAGAAGTGCACTGTACCAACCAGCTCGTTATGGGTCGCATAGTTGACTTCATGCTCATTCAATTTTCGGTATTCATAGTAGCGGACCACACTTCCTCTTGCATAAGGAATCCTCCGAACCCTTCCTTGCAAGCATCACGTGCACACGAGGAAGTCATCTTTAGGATCGACGATCTTCAACACAAGTGCGTGGATTGGAATTAGATGGTTTTGGGGTCGAAATATTTCTTCACATTTATGTTTCCACATGAATTTTGTCCCAACCTATCACGGGCAGTGAGTGGACAACCAATCTTGTAGAATCCTTTATAAATATCCTATAGTATCCTACTAATCCCATAAGGATCTGATATCAAAGACATCCTTTAGGGGTAGGCCATTCCATGATAGACTAATTTTGTCAGGGTCTCTTGCTACTCCTTCTTAGGATAGAACATGGCTAAGTAATGTATTTGCTTACGGAAGAAGTCACATTTGCTGAACTTGGCATAGAGATGATGTTCTCTGCTTAACGACACAAGCCTAAGATGCTCTTCATGCTCTTCTTCATTCTTGGAGTAAATTAATATATAGTCAATAAAAACTAGTACAATTTGTCTAGAATTTCTTGAGTACATTTTCATCAAGCATAAAAGGGGCGGGGGCATTGGTTAACCCAAATGGTACTACCACAAACTCATAGTGACCATACCTAGATCGAAGGAATTTTTATGGATGTCTTCGTACCCTTGATTTGGACTTTATGGTATCTAACCTCAAGTCAATCTTTGAGAAAATAGGCACCTAATTGGTCGAGCGGGTCCTTCGATCACGGGCAAGGGGTACTTGTTCTTTATAGTTTACCTTATTGAGTTGTCTATAATCTATACACAATCTAAGGGTACCGTCCTTCTTTTCACAAATAGGATCGGTGCTCCCCATGGAGCTTCTTGGGCCAAATATAGCCCTTATCCATCATTTCTCTTAATTGCAATTTGATTTCAACTAACTTAGGTGCTCATCCGGTGGGGTGTCCTAGACACCGACACCACTCTGGTACAAGTTCTATTGAAATTCAATATCCCTTATTGGAGGTAGAACTAACACCTCTTCGAACATCTACGTATTTTCGGTGGGGTGGTCTTGAGGCTTGGTTTGTCATCTTCAATAGTTTTCCACACTTACTGTATTGCATATAGGGGACATCCTTTTGACAATACTTTCTCATTTCTGAGAGTTGATATTTGTCTCACCGAGATAGTTTTTTAGATCCCTTGAAGGGTTATCCTTTTCCTTCTTTACTTACACATTCTAAGGTTTTATGGTAACAATCCTGTTATCCCCGATCTCTAGGGATAACTAGGAGATCATGTCTTGAGCCGGGTCCCTGAACATGAAGTACGAAGCGGGGATTGACGAGAGCAACCCAGGAGGACCCATCCTTCTTCTTCTTTATGAAACTTTTCCTATTAGCGTGACAACTGCATCACCATCCAGTTGGACTTGCATCGCAAGAGGGACTCTTGCTCCATGAGGTAGTGGTCCAAGGTATCATGGTATGTGTGTCATGTTTGATCATTATAACCTTCTTATATATGCATGGGTTCCTTTCATTTTGATAACTTTGCTTGGATCTTACACTAATCCCACTTGACCATTGTTGGGGGGATTAGCGGGGTGACCTAGAAGATTCTATTCATGGGTTTTGGTTATACCAGAGGATTTGTAGAGCCATCATCAGCTCCCACCATTCTATCATTTTATCTTATCTCCCATTCATCCATACCATTCCCCTAGTCCCAGCCATTGGGATGACCTTTGAGGTTACTTTGTCTTGTGGGAAGAAGGGGCTAAGGCCAGGGGATGCTTGGTAGTAAAAGGATAAAGACATGAAATGAAACCAAGAGATGCTTGTGAGGATCCCTGAGAAGGAAATAAAGGCCTCTCGGTAAGAAACAAAGGGACCCTAAGAAAAATGATAAAACAAGACCTAACAAGAGGATGGGAGGTCTCATCATGAGTCGACCCATTATGTTCATAGATATCTAGCGGTATGACATTACAATCATCGGTCCTGCGCTAGAAGTGACCTTGGTTGCATAGCCAAGGGAAGGGGGTCTCATCACGAGCCAACCTTATCATTTCTACGAGGATACCAGTGGGTAACACTATTTCTGAATGCCATGCCAAGGCAGTTTCCTCTAGTCAAACCTTGAAGTAAAAGAAATAGAAGCAATAAATAAAAATAAAGGAAATAAAGGGGGCTGGAAAAGTGCATCATGAATTACTGACTCACCTCCTACAAAGGCACTTACGGATAATACCTACCCACAGTGCTTACTATGTGTCTGGACTTCCTACCCACGGACAACACCTACCCCTGGTCTTACTATGACTGGACATCCCTAGACCATATCGCTTCATGAACATGGATTGAATGATCCTCTGTGGAAACTTTCCTTTTCTTGTGGATATTAGCCCAATAGGTTATTCTATTTGTTTCTTCAACTTTGTATAGTAGATATGTGTAATGTCTTTGAGCTCTTAGAGGATATGCTATGGATTTTATGCATGTATTTGATAAATTTAATGATGAAATATGATTGGCATTGCTATGATCTCGAGGACTGATGAGCCCATGGAGGGCGTAGTTTTTGATGTGCAGGACCATACCCGATGGGCAGGTACCAGTGGACCGGTACACATGGGTATATGATCAGCTCAGACCTCCATGGGGCTGAAGAGCCCATCAGATGGTTGTTGGGATGGTAGAGACGGGGCAACGTTGTGATGAGCCATTGCACGAGAAGAAAGAAGGATGTTCCACCCATGACACTTTGGCAGAGACCGACCTAGGGGGGATCACCCACTACAGATGGGAAATTTTCTTCTGATGGACAAGACGTCACCTGAGAGAGATGGACGTTATCTGGATCATGTGGCAGGGTGTTGAGGTCATTTGGCACGTGTGGCAGCCTAGAGGAGCCCTAGAAGGGCCAACGTTTGGTTTTATGGATGTTGTGCTTGCCCAAAAAGGGCCAACGTCTCGCTCAGAAGGGCTTGACGTCCCCCTTTTAGCTCATTTTATGACATTTTCTGGCAGTTAATGTAAAAACAATGTAAATCTTATTGTCAACCTTGTCGGTTGTTTTAATGACCTAAAATTTAATTAAAAGGTCATTGATTGGTATAAATAGAGGATGTTGCCTCTCATTTTAAACATAACATAACTCACTCTCTTGTGAGAGATCTACTTTTAGTCTTTGTCTTGGTATTTTTTCTCTTGGAAGTGAGGCGCAACTCTTGTGGAGGATTCTTCTTAGCATTTTCATGGTGTTTCTCTCATTGGAAGGTTTACAACTAGGGTTTGATAAGCATTCTTCATGATTTGTAAGTGTATTTTTCATGCAAAACTTCTTGAATGAGTGGTTGTAGGTTTAATCTCTTACATTTACTATTACATTGCTATTATATTGCTTAATCTTGAAACCCTAGGTAGCAAGCACACAAGTAGATCCTTGCTATATGTCCCCATGCTAGAGAAACTTGTTTTAGCCATTGATTAAGGAGGATATAGCCTAGTCGTTGCTACACTAATCATCATTTTTCTGAGTTAGCATTTAAATATAAGTTGAAGAGAGGAGACGTCCTAGGCCTAGTTGATTCTACACCTAGGGTTTTAACCTTCTAGGGTTTGAAGAGCCTTGCTCCCACAACACTTTTCTCCCTTAGACTTGTGTTTTAAAGCTAGCCATTTTGCCAAGAATATTTAAAGAAAGAGGAAGGAGCATGAGGCCTTTCTTAAGAAACACCGGAATGAGCCTCCTTCCCTTAGGGTTTTGATTCTAGGGCCCTGCCATTGCAACACCATAGAACCTAACTCTCTAGTCTTTAGATTTTGATCCTCCTGAGATCTTTCCCTTTCTTTTGACTCCATAATACCCTAAGGGACTGGTTTTTTCTCTCCAACGTTGAGCTTTTTGTGCAAAAACAAGCTTTCAAAACTCTCAAATTTGAAACCCTAACTAACCCTAACGTCTTCTAACCTAGCATTAAAAGATGACTTCATGCCTTATTTGAGCTTTTTGTTGATAGAGAGTACTGCTGCTTGGTCATCCAACGATAGACATTGATACATTGGTAATTTTCATTGGCTAATTTGCAAAACGTTGGCTTTCTTTGTCTATTACACTAACCCTAATCAAAGTTGACGTCATCCTTAGGAGATTGACACAGAACTCTATTATATATGAGCAATTAATGATATTTAATGCATTGATTAATTCAAAGATCGATTATTTTCATGATGTTCCAGTTTTTATTGACAAAGTAAGATTATATTCCATTTGTCATTATTGCAAACATTGACTTCGTCAATATTTACTGTTGTTTATGCTCATGTACATTAAATATTGATAGTCATTGATTAATGAAGTGTTAACCACTATTGCATGTACTAGTGTCATTGTTGTCTTGTCTCGCAAGCAGGTGCCTCTTTTTTGTGGTTTCTCTTCATTTGACTATCTTCTTGGCGGTAATCTGTGAAGGGGAAACTAGCCTTAATCCTTTAATCCTTTTCCTTTCAAAACCCCAGATTGTAAGGGACGTCTCCCTTGGGATTAGCCACCCTAAATAGAAAGGACCTCCCCATTGTGGTGGCATTGGGTGGGGTAGTTCCTTGTTTCGCCAGTTTGACCCTTATCCTTCAGCTACTTGACCTAAACTACAAACTGAGCGATAACAAGTCCAATCTGGCTTTATGGGTGGCTAGCCAGTCCATACCAATCAATATATCATACGATCCCAGGGGTAATATGTTAAGGGTTGCTTGGGTGGGGAATTCACCCAACATTAATTGGCAGGCTAGTATGACCTATACTACCCTTCTTTTGGTGCCAATGGCTAACTGTAGCAACCATGGCTTGGTAGGTTTTTGTGGCTGTAGTTTACACTTATCAATAGCCTTATGGGCTATATAACTGAAATTTGAACCATGGTCAATAAAAATAGACACTAGATGGTTGGAAATCATACCTTCTATTTCCACCACTGAAGCTTGGTGGTCAGCTTGGTTATTATCCAAGGCTGCATAAATTTGTGGCACACTCCTGGCCACATCATTGACGGTGGTAACTTCCTGGATGTTGTAAATTCTCTGACTATTCTTTTGTCGGTGTGGACAGTCTCTCAATAGATGTTCTTCTCCGCAACCCCAACATTTCAAAGGTTCTCTCTTTGGGTTATCAGTCTTTACTGGGGAAGATCCAGAAAGTTTATTTCCACTCAAGGAGGGAAATTTCTGCTGGTGTACACTTCGGGCTGGGAAGCTCATCCTTGAGTTCTTTTTATAGTCCTTAAATCTTGGGGATTTAAACCCCTTTTTCTGGAATCCCAAACTATTCTTCTGCTTCCAGCCTTCGCGAGGTTGTGTTAGATGTCCAAGTTGTTCATAACAATATCTTTCCTTTCAGATAGTATCTTCTAGGGTCTTTGGTTCATCAAATTCAATCATGTTCTGATAGTCCTTAGGTAGTCCACTAATGAATCGTTGCACCTTTGCCTTTTCTGCTTTTATGTAGGGTACATACCTCAGCAACTCGAGGAATCTACTGACATATTCCTCTATGGTGAGTTTCCCCAGCTTAAGTTCATATAATTCTTTAGTCTTTTCGTTGAAATATTTTTCCGACAGATACTTCTTCCTAAAGTATTTCTCAAACCATTCCCAAGACGGGTCTTCTTCGTGAATCCTTTTTTCATTCTTAAGGTCTTCCCACCAAATGGAAGCATTTCCATTCAAATTGAAGGTGGCCACTCAAGCCTTCAAATTTTCTGAGAAGTCACGGACTCTGAAATACTTCTTTAGTCCAAGCAGCCATGCCTCTGCTTCCTCTCCTTTCTTTATTTCACCGTCGAAGGAGGGTGGTTTTGCCTTCCTGAATTCTTCGAATTTATGACCCTTGGAAATATTTCGTTTCTTTTGTTTTCTTCAGGAATAAGAACTAGTTCTGCTGCTAGAAGAGCCCTCCGAACCACCAGCTTCCTTCCCAGAGGAATCGTTTGTCGTTGGTCCTTTACCTCTAGGATGGACCTTTTTCGAGGTTCTCCTCTCAGTGTGGCCACTGATATGACCATGTTTCTATACCTCAGGTTCATGCTGCATTTGTCTTTGTAGGTCAGATAAGCTCTACAGTAAAACTATGTTAATTTCTATTTGCTTCTCTTGTTCTTTCATCATCCTCTCATTGTCATCCTTGTAGCTTTGTAATTCGACCATGAGACTCCTCACAGTCTCGGCTAGATCTGGAGGGGTCCCTACTGCCCTCCTTTCATCAGACTCTTCGTCTCTATTGTGGGAGCCTTCCCCCACCTCTTGGTGAGTTGCCATTCTATGCGTCTATAATTTCCCGCGGTTGATCGTCCGATTGGGTGCAAAAGAAAAACGTTGGTTATTAGTCAATATTTATATTTATTTATAACCAGTACATAATTCATATTTTTCACATGTACACACACACAATATGAGTTTTCATTCTTAACTTCGTCTTTTGATTAGGAAGGTTAAGATAGGGGGTTACTCCTTTTAGGAGTGTTCTGCGCAACTCATTCATGAGCCCAAGTAGGCCAAGTGTTGTAACCATGCTCTGATACCAATTTGTAACATACCCACTTCTTAATTTGGAATTTTTCGGCCTTTTTCTTCTTTTCTCCGAGGAACAGAATTCCCCGAATCCC
>SNQJ01S0030246.1:68548-87978 GCA_010110895.2 Picea sitchensis | reverse complement strand
CCCCCATCCCTCATTAACTCATGAGGAGCCTCTTCACCTACCATCCTAGCAAGTAATTCATTTCGGGGCCAACGAGCCACTCTTGGTTCTTCGGGCCAGTGAAGACCAAATATGGTTTGGTTCGGTGGAAGTTAACGCCACCATTCCAGGTGCCTTCCACCACCTTTCTTCAGCCATCGTGGTCTCTTTTTCAGCACATCCCCCTCCCAATAGTCCTGCAACATATATTCATAACATTATTTACATTCGTCGACCCTTTATACTAAGTTCCATTCAAATCACACATTCACATCTTTGAGTTTTCCATAGTTCTTGGCCAGTATAGTTATTTTTACAGACTGGGGGAAACAGGGTGTTACAACAACCTGCTAATTCTATTCCTAAGGTCCAGTTTAGGTTCCTTTTCTTCTCGGTTGGAGAAAGAGACTTGTAGTAATTATATGCCCTGGATCACTAAAACTATTGATCTTCATGACCCAATGTGTTCAATGTATCTCCACAAACTATTTTCTTCTTCTTACTTTACATATTTTCTATTTTTTTACAAAGGTGGCATTATTGTTGATATTTACAGGTTGGCATTTTTATTTTATTAACTTCTACCACATACTTCCTTTATAACTCAATAAATCATATATCATGCTTTAAATGTCATCAATTTTCATGGGATTTGGATTCAATGTGACCTTTAATCGATGTGTTATGCATTAATAATGACATTATGCTTTTATGAGTGGTGGATGATTTGAAAAAGGGGCAATAAATATGATGAGAACTGGTGATGTGATGTAATGATGGATAGAAAATGTTAAGTATGAAGCTGCAAAATGATGTATGGGAAGTGAGAAATGCATAACATGGAAATGTACAGTTGCGGACCTAAATGCTTGTGAACATGACTTCGAAAAAGGGTGAATAGGTACGCATTGGGATTTCCAATATGGTTAACTATTAGGAGAGATGTGGACTTGTAGAGTTACGAACCTAAGAACTCAAACGAAAGACCAAAAGGGAAGCATGTGGGTCTGCATCCCTGTTCGTGGAAAATTTGACTAAGTATCGAAAGAAAATGGAAAAGGAAGAAGAAGCCAAATGTTTTGATGAATGCAGGTTTGCGGACCTTGTCATTTAAAAAAAAAGTTTGACAATTTCTATTCAACTCTAAATCCGCATTTTCGAAAAATAACTAAGTATTTGGAAATTTTTGATATGAGAAAAGTAAAGAAAAATAAACAAAGAAAAATGTAAAAGAAATCCTAAGGGTGTCTAAATGACAACACTAAACTAGTAAAAAATATGGATCAATGTGCCCTTATACTCCTCCAAGGGTTTAGACAAACAAGTGTTTAAAACAAGAAGAAACCAAACAATAAATGCAGAAATTCCTTACCAATTCCAAGAATAACATAAAGAAACCTTTATCTATCAAGTATATTCTACCAACAATACCAAGAAAAAGAATCCAAGAGATAGTGCCTTAATTTATTCACCAATAGACAAGAACTAACATAAAAAAAAGAGACTCAAGAGAGAGATAGTGCAAAATTCCCAAATAGGGCACAAATTTCAGCCAAGAGAGTATGTAACTCTGTAGTGAGCTATATATCAAAATGAAAGTGACAAGGTCTCCTTTTACACATGACCTTGTAAAAAATTATTTGTCCACTTAACTTAGGGTAAAACACAAATTAGGGAGGTCAACCTCCTAATTTTCCCCTTTACAAATCATAATTTGATTTTACAAAATAATAAATCCATAAAATATGACGTAATGCCCACTAGGGGTGATGTTTTGGCATGAGAAGAAAATCGTTGAGATTTTTGAGGGAAACATTGGGCCTCCAAAGAACATGTATTCAAGGTGTAAGGGTCTTCCTCCATCCAATCATGCCAAGTCATCATCAAATTTATCTATCACCATCAAACCCTATCTCTCCAAGTGTGACGTCATGCCCCAAAAGAGAGAGATAAGACCTCCAAAGGAAAAGATTGGGGCTAAGAGGGCTAGAAAGTCACCTCCAAGAGGTAATCAAGTTCCTCCAAAGGAAACGTCCATCTTCCTAGTTGTCCAAAGGAGAGGGGGAGCATCATCCAACCTATTGGATTCCTGCCCCAAGTGAAGGTCCAAGTGACCTTGTGCCTCCACGATCAAGCTTCCACCTATCAAAGACCTGCAAAGACAAACACGTACACCCTCCAAGTGTCCACAAGTCACAATATCATGCCAACTAAGCCATATCTAATAAACAAACCACGTGAACATGTGCTTCAAATCCCCCCTATCAAAATAAACCAATGCTTAAAGACCTTAAATGCAATTTTTCTAATTTACACATGGGAGGGGTGTCATAATGCCTTATTGGGTGAACCAATCCTCAAGTATGGGATGTTTCCAAAGAAAACCCTCTCTAGTTCATGTAGTGAATGTGAAGTGGATGGGGCTAGAATTCTAGGTAAAGGGTTTCATGACATACACAGGCTCATATTGTCTCATTTATTGGTGCCTTTGTTGAGGACAAGCCATATACTTTTCCTCTTTTTGTTTTTGAAGGATATTTTTTCCAAGCTCTTTATCATTTTAGCCATTTACTTTGCATGTGTCACCAAGTTGAAGACAATAAGAGGCACTAAAAAAGGAAATACATAACCCACAAACGCTCTACTTTGGTTAGCATGTTATTATGAAGACCTTCCATGTTGAAGTCAATAAGGGGCACTAAAAAGGAAATGCATAGACACAAACGCTCTACCCTGGAAGGTGATCATTATTTAATTAATTATTATTATGGGTCCCTTCAGTTTCTTATGAGAGGCATTTCATTGCTCTCGAGATCCCAAGGCGATATTTTATTGCATGATGTGTTTTGTTAAAGCACCTCCGAGCCTACTGGTCCCTTCTTCACATGAAATGAGGTACATGCCCTTCAAGGAACCCCAGGGTAGCAACCTTTTTCCTAAGGGTGGCCACTTACTAGGAAACCATGACACTCACCAAGGTGAAATAAGGCAAACTACACAACTTCAAAGAAAACGTTTTCAAAATTAAGAAAAGACTCTTTGCAACATCTTCAAATGCTTGAATTATTAGAATGACACTTACCACAATACATGACTTGTTACCTCATGGAGCAAGACTCATTGTCCTCTGTGATCTGAACCAAGTGTGGTGGATGTTGCTGCCATCATCGAATGGTGATGTGTGGTGAATGAAAGGCTCTATGTATTGTGTTGTCTCTCGGTACTCCATGTCTGCAACTAGAAGGCCTCAAAATGGGGGATAACACGGTGTTTGGATCTGGCAATAACACAAGATCAAACATGTTGGAAGTTCTTGCCGAAAATAAATCTCGGTCATCCGTTAGAAGGAGAGGCTAAATTTATGTACGAAACCAATCGGTCATGGTCATGGAAGCTAACACTGGTTTCATTGATGAATTTAATTGTTGATTCACCGAAAACATACTTTCAGGCACTTGAACTAATGGATTTGATCGACAAGACCGATCCAAAAACTGATAGCTTCCTAAGTAAAGCAGCAGATAGAGTAATCGAAACATTGTTGGACGAATGTAAAGCTTCTCCTGCAGCTACTGCAAGTATCAAAGATGCAGTTGTAGAAATCGATGAGCTTCATGAAGAAAGTGAAAAGGAAGCTCAGTTCACTGGATATGGGAGAGACTCCATGGATTGAAAGAAGGCAGCGGCAGGGAATGCGTTTTTCAAATTTCGCAATTCAGTCCAGATGACGGTACGGAATTGATAGACGAATTATGGAGAGAATTACCGTAGCAGTCCCTCCATTTTAAGCCCTTGTAGTTCTGAGCTCGTTGAACCCAAAACATCTCTTACTAACAGACGTCGTATCCTTGTTTCTATTTCCATGAAGGATGTTCGCGTGGCCATCGATTTGCGTGCCATCTGCCCGTTTTTTTGCATGTGATCTGCCAGCTAACAAGAAGTCGTAATAGTCACCTCATTCTACGCCTTGCTTTAGTTTTAATTTTTGTGCATATTTAATTTTGTTTTAAATTTGATGAGAAATTGTTGAAATTATAGATTTGAGTGATTGAATTTGTATTATTTCAGTAGTGTCCTTGGAATTTTAAGGATGCTGAATTTATTTATATATTTAAAAATGCAATTTAAATAATAAAAGATTAATATTTTCCTTAGATTTATATCACTAAACTAGAATAAAAATTATGAATTTTTTTTAGATTTAGATTTATCAAATATCCAAAAACATCACATTTCTTAAAATGCAAATTTTATTATTATTTAATTTCATATTTTTTTATATTAATTAAAACATCACATTTCTTAAAATGCAAATTTTATTATTATTTAATTTCATATTTTTTTATATTAATTAATTTAATTTTTTTGTATTCTCATCTAACTACAAAACACTTCATTATTCTTAATGTAATCACATATATAATATATACCTTTAATAAAATATTAAATTTTTTAAAATCTTAATTAAAATTTTGATATTAAATGTAATCAACAAACAATTATTTCTGTGAAGAATTGATATTTTCCTTATTTATATTTATGGATTTGATTTATTTAATCCTTTGAAAATGGTTATAGCATTAGTAGAAGGTTGTTTTTACATATTTTCATTAATTTATATTTTCCTTATTTATATTTATGGATTTGATTTATTTAATCCTTTGAAAATGGTTATAGCATTAGTAGAAGGTTGTTTTTACATATTTTCACTAATTTATGTTGATTTTTTATATATTATGTTTTATTATTTTTTATATATTATGTTTTATTAAATATATGATTTTATATTATATATAGAGGGGTTGTAATTTAAGTGTGATATGATTTGTTTTTTTTATAATTTAAAATAATAAGAAGACAAATTAGTATTTTAATTTAAAATTTTATAATTACTATGTTATTAATAAATGAAATTTTAGATGTACAATGTATTTGCTAAATAAATAATAGATTTATATTAAATGAAAGGAGTGTAACTAGCTCTAATGAGATTATTATAGATCTTACATCGAAAAATGATTAGAAATGTCTAAATGCATTAAGTCTATGATATCTATATGCTATAAATCTAACTAGAAAAATGATCCACTACTTTTGAGAAGTGTATATTTTATAAAACAAACCACATAATCTAAGAATCTTATAAAACATGAAAATTAATAGAAGCATATCTACTCACCTCTTTTTCAAGTGCTACATTTTCTTTTCAGTGTTGATTGGACCTGGTTTCATGCCTCTGAATGATCTCCCTTGCACATGTTAATCACTAAAGTCTACAATATGAATGGAAACTTTGGAAACTTGAAGGGAGAAGGATCTTCAAATTTTTGGAGCCAATATCCAAACACTCACACACACTTTCCAACCATGGCTGAGGATAACACCATTTTAGAATTAATAAACATGTAGCATTGCCATATGATACCTTAAGTCCTAAGCACTTAGCTTAAATACCTCAAAAATAGGGTCTCTTGTCCCACAAACAAGGGGGTCTCATACACCAATTTGGTGTGCTGACTTGGCCATGACCTTAAAAATAGATTATTATTATTATTATTAATAAAATGGATTGAATAACTTGATTCCCATTAATTTTAATTACCCTCTCTTTTAAAATTTTATTAACATAATAATTTAAATTTTTCTCATGGAAAAAATTACTACTAAATAAGTTAATGGCCTATTCTTTTGTCTATTCAAATATTATATTTAATGTATAATATTTGAAACAATTTTTGTAATAATAAAAATAGAATTTCCTAGATAAATTTTTAAATATTAATTTAATCTTTGCATACATTAACATGTAAGATTTAATATTATTAGATATATATTTTAAACCCTTTTCCATTTCATTTTTTATATACAATATTAACATTGTACAATTGAATTGTAATATGAATTTTTCTAAACTCTTTTCCATTTCATTTTTTTATATAAAATATTAACATTGTAAAATTAAATTGTAATATGAAAATTTATGAATACTTAAAAAACTTTTTGAATTTTTTTTAAAGAATTTTTTTATTTTAAATATGGTATTTAATGTAAAGTTTGATGCCCATATAAAGTAAACTTAATGTATATTATTTTTAAAAATATAATTGGATATAGTGCATATTATATCTTTAATTTTAAAACATATAAATAAAGTATTCAATCACTTATAAAAACATGTAAATAAATACTTTATGATATAAATAAATACTTTATAATAAAGTATTCAATCACTTATAAGAAAAAATGTAAATAAATACTTTATTATTATTGTAAAGTATTTAAACACTTTTAAAACATAAAACATGTAAATAAATACTTTACTAATCAAAATAATTTTTAAAACAAAATAAATGTTTTGTTATTAAAACATAAATAAATAAATGTTTTATTATTAATATAAAGTATTCAAACACTTATAAAACATGTAAATTAATCAAAATAATTTTTAAAACATAAAAAACATAAATAAATGTTTTATTAATAATATAAAGTATTTAAACATTTATAAAGCATGTAAATAAATACTTTAATATTAATATAGAGTATTCAAACACATAAAACATATAAATGAAGCATTAAATTTAAAGAATAAATTATATAAATTTATTCTTTTAATTTTTAATATAAAATATTAATTTTTTATTATTTTAATTTAGTAAAATAAATAATGTGGTACGTGTGTCGCTTCGCCTCGTATTATAAAGGAAACTTGTTTTTCTTCTAGTATTATAAAGGAAACTTGTTTTTCCATTGAATAGAAGGAAAAAAAACATATAATAAAAATTATATTTATACATATGTGTTTATGTGTTTTAGTTATAGAGAAAGTCATTACATGATTCAAAATAAGTTTATAAAACTTTAAAATAAAAATGGAATTTTTCAATGTATACTAATTTATAAGCCTTTAAACTATACAACCTATAAGCCTTCAAACTGACTTACAACTACTACAGAGCTTAATGTATCATCTATAGAAAATTATTAAAATACTAAAACAGAGCATACATATTAAGATTTGTCTAATGGAGGTCCATCTTCAGCTTCCTATGTGGATTCTGGTGACAAATTGAGATCTGGAATCTGCCTGGGTGGAGTAGGAGATGAAGTTGCATAAGAGTTTGTCGGGCCGAAAGTTGACGAGGTCGAGGAGACAGGTCTGGAGCGTAGCTCCACTACCTCCAGGCGTATGGCATCCACTTCATCATGTAACTACTAAATTTCCTGCCTCTACTCAATAAGTAAGTCCATTGCAGTTTTCCATTGAACTTAGGCATTATGCATGCTAATTTGAGGTGAATTGACCAGGTTAACTAGAGCCTCTTGTTCTTCCTCTTGGAGCTTTCAATGCCATTGTGCTATAGTTGATCTCTTGTTTTCCATGTTTCCAGTTCGATCTCCTCCCCAAATTGCTTCTGAAGAGAACGATGTCCACCAATGGTATATGGGAAATACATCTTTAGGCTCTGAAGTTATAGCAACATCCAATTCTCTTCCACCTCA
Organism: Picea sitchensis; assembly: GCA_010110895.2. Taxonomy (NCBI): domain Eukaryota; kingdom Viridiplantae; phylum Streptophyta; class Pinopsida; order Pinales; family Pinaceae; genus Picea; species Picea sitchensis. The sequence goes on along the minus strand of SNQJ01S0030246.1, from coordinate 80,457 downwards.
ACACATAATGCTCTCCTTAGGTCAAAGATCTTATGTAGCAACTTGACATCGTGTGACGGGCTTCCACCCTGAACGATGAATGAACCATTGCTTACCTCCACGCCCACTAGAGATATCTCCAAGCATGCGACAAGACTTTGTCCAAACGAATCCATCATTGTGAGCTATGGATGAGGATCGTTGAGGGAATAGTGACACTAGAGGGGTATGAAGGTGTACCATAGCCATAAACACAATCCCAATAAACCCCTGTGAAACTGACTGAGAAAGAGAAGCCATTGAAGGGTGCTTGTGCAAGAGTATGTCTGGGCCCAAAGGTGCATGAATTAGATGAATGAAATTTCCACCTGTCTGTATCACCATCCTGAACGTGCTCCAAAATTTTTAACCATATGTCACTCCAAACCTCAGACAAATGCACTTTATAGGGTGATGATTAGTCTTCATTGCCTCCTTAGTTGATGGGCCCCTCATTTGGGACAATACTCTTATTTTTCTATCCATCCCGACCCACATTAGGGGATAAATTGATGAACAACCTGATCATCAATTCATAATGTGCCTAGAGAGTCCTGAGTAACCAAGTTGGAAAAGGAATCAACCTCGATATTATTGTGTCTAAGTACATGAAAACATTAAAGAGTTTGAAACACATCTTCCTCCATCGATTCTCTAACCACGATGCTTTTGAGTTTCATGTTATCCGAGAGGGATCACTTTCTGAACTGATTAAGAATTACCCCAGAGTCCCCATTGATAATTAGATTTTCAATGCCTTGGCTCTTTGCTAAATTGAGACCTTTTTAAAGAGTGTAGCCTTCCACCTGGTTATTGGATGTTATGCCCAAACTCCAGGACAAGGTTGTTCGAAAATGCACCATGGGGAGAAGATAATCCCACCCACTCGTGCCACCCATGAAAAATTATATGAAAATATTGTATAATATAAAATATATTATTTTTAAAAGATCACATAAATTTAAATTAATAAAATATTTAATTATTAAAAAAAATTAAAAAAATTTATATTAATTGATTCACATTCTAAAGGTTGAAGATGAAAATTAGTTTCTCTTCTAGTGCTTTCTGTATATCCAAATTAGATCTCAATTTCAAAATATTTGTCACGATACAGACTTTCCCAATCTTATAAGTCATCAAAACTATAGTGATCTTGAAACACTTCTCCTAATGGTTTTGGATCATCCAAATAACATTTTAAAGAAGACCAAGTAATCTATCATGTTTCTTAAATGTTGATAGACCAATATTGATTTCGGTGAGGTTAACCACCACCACCATCATCATGTCTCTTCTTTTAATAATACACATAAAAATAGTTTTTCAATCTTTATTGAAAAAAATGACAAAATTATAAAATATGAATAAAAAATTTAAAATTAAATTAATAAAATATTGACTATTAAAATAAAAATTATATAAAAATTGAAAAAAATCAAATGAATAAAAAATAATTCATTAAATATATTTATATCAATAAGTTTATTTCTAAAAGATAAATAAATATATTGTCGATATATGCAATTACACAGCTTTGCTTTATACAAGATCATTAAAAACAAGTGCAACTGCATTGGAGACGTCCCTGCCGATAAGTTATTTTGCCAATAAGTTATTTGCAGTTGCAGGTTTTCAGTGGGGTAGATAATTTTTTTATAGTTTGATTTGGATCAGAAGGGTAAAACTAAAACTGGTGCTATAGGCGATGCCTGTATTCGCGAGGTTTATAACAGTAGGTAAATCATCGACAACACATAAGCCAGGTTTATAACAGTAGGTAAACACTCCTCATTCCTCCCTTGTTCTTATCGAATGCTAAAGGTGCTTGAATAATAGGAACGTCGTGACCATCCTATTATTGGAATTAATGGACCGTAAAACCCCGTTAATTTCAGGAGGAAATGATAGATATTTACGATTTTAAAGAGCTTTGTTGAATTTATGTTGGGCAAGGATAATGTATATTCTACTTGATAATAATGGTGAAGAATTTGTCTCACTAAAATTCGTCCATGTTGATATTGCTGGAATCCACTTTTAACATGGGCACTAGAACACACAACAGTTATTAGCATACAATGAATCAACCGTTAAAATTCATTTGAGAATTTTATACTTTGTCAACAAAACTATTAATACTTACTACTCTATTTTTTTTAGGAATAAAATGTTGATGTCTTATTTCCTTCGTTCTATTGATTATCTTGTACCAAACAATCTCGTTGGCAACTCTCTGGGTCATTAATACTTACTACTCTCTTTTTTTTAGGAATAAAATGTTGATGTCTTATTTCCTTTGTTGTATTGATTATCTTGTACCAAACAATCTCGTTGGCAACTCTCTGGGTCATCTATGGATAGTGATATTACTTCTTTAATTCTTTAATAAGGATATTATGGTATGTTTCCCTTGATTTGACAAAATCAATAGTTTTTGAAGAAGGAAAATAGGTAAGAATGGGTTTTGGAAATGGCACTTTCAAAATTCAATGAACAGGGAATCAACATATCTATAGTTAAATATAGATGAAGATGTAGATGTATGAATAGGAAATAAATTTTATAGAGAATCAACATATCTATAGTTAAACATAGGTGAAGATGTATGAGTAGGAAAGAAATTTAACTTGTAATTGATGGTAAGAATGTAATACGGCTATTCTAAAACCACCTGAGAATGAAGAAATGGTCTTATCACAATTTTTGAAACGACACAAATTCCTACCCAGTTAGGAAAAGAGCATTTAAAATCATATACAACAATATAAGAAATGATGAATAAATCCCAAACTTCAAAGAAGGTACATAGACGCTCTGCCTCTAGAGTCCAGAGAAAAGAAGCATTCTTTCAAAAGGGCTTCTACATATTGGAGAATTAAGAGACAATATCAAGTGACAAAGATTCCTAAAAAAGATGTTATGACTATTATGTCATGGCTAAATATGTATTTCTACAAAATAAGTATTTCTACAGGGGACCATACAATGTCCAAGTTGCTTTTAAATGTGATGCCCTTGAAAAGACAACAAATACGAGGGTAAATCTCATTCTCATAGAAGTGATAAGAATAGGCATCAGACTATCCAAGTTCAAAATTTGACTGACAGTAAATTCTAAAACAGAAGAAGACATCCTACTCTATGGTGAAAGAGAACATCCATTTGAGAGTCAACTATATGCAATTCCTTAAAAATCAGTAACACCAACTTATTAGACTAATAAACATTGAATATGAAAAAAAAACTAATGTGGAGAGCACAACCTAAGGAATAGTCTTTAGACGAGATATAAATTGCCATTTTGCTTCCATATTAATACTTTTTTTGTGTGCTCCAACAATCTTATTTGCAAGGTATATCCAACGACAATTTACAGGTTAATAAATAGAAAAAACCTCTGGACGGCCACATGCCATTTTCTTACACATTGTTTTCGTCTGTCACTCGACTTCCAATGTGCCATCATATATTTCATATGATCAGTAAGCATTTTATTGATTATTTATTGCATGGAAGGAAACACAAGGGGCCATACCTTTCCGTTGTGTCGTGAACCAGGAAAAGGCAGGTTATGAACAACCAAAACTCTCCACAATCTAGTCCTCTTTGAATCGTCCAGAGCAACGGTTTTCCTCAAGAAGGATTTTGTTTCCTCAAAAATAAACATGAAAAACATGTCTTATTTTTCTTTCTCATTAATATTTTTTGGTTGTTGAAATTCATCATAATTGCCTGACATGACATGGAATAAGCATTGACCATAAGCACTATATATATGAAGTTTCTTTAGGCTACATGCAATTAATAACAAAGATAAAATATTCTCCTTTGGAGAAATATACTAAATATGGCTGAAGCAACAACAATCCCATGGCATTGCTCCATATCAAAGAGATCCTCTTTGTCAATATCAAACCCAGTTGCATTGCCTAGTGTACTTCCTTTTGCAAACCTACAGTAATGACCAAAGGAAACAAGTCTTTTTAATCCTTCATAAAAACTAACCATTCAGTGCCTTCAAGTTCCCTTGCTACTTAAACCTACATCAACGGATGCTATGAACCCATAGAAAGAAAGAACTTATTTTACATTCTTTAGATGTCAAGTGGAAAAGGCAGAAACTTACCCACAGTGCACATTCATAGACTCTCGTATGTTGAAATAATCTTCCCATTGATTTAATGTTGGGTATCCCCCAAGTCAGAACCCCCATTCCCATGAGTTGGCATGGTAGATACCCTCTCTGTATCATATGTTAATATGTTAAGTTCTTGATAATAGGAACCAGAAGGAATGACATGCATGAGCTTTATTGCCTTCTCAATGAGTAGGTAGAAAATTGGGTCTCAATGAGTAGGTAGAAAATTGGGCATGTTGTAAGAAGAAAAATATAGGAAGCATCCAACAACTAACAAAAAATTCTATGTCAATTCAAAAAGATAAAAGTTGACAATGAAATGCATGCTTTCCTTAATTTGAAAAGGATAAAAGCTGACACACAAGTGCTCACTTTATTTTCCATTCATCTGATTCCAACTACATGCTTTTAAAAGTAAAGGCAGTAACTTAAGTAGAGGGCTTGTTTGTTTCTTGTCAACTGGTGGAGGTGGTAGACTCACTTGGGATGTTAACAACGACTTTCCTGCCTATCTCCGCTACCCAAAATACCATAGAAAACACTCTTCGTTGGATCAAATGTCGGACTTCTATACAGGTCTAGGAAAGACAACAAAAACTTCACAAATCGCTACGACATTCTCTCGTAATATAGGAATGGCAGGAACTGGTACGAAAGAGTGGTGAAGGATGGTCCATTGCTTGGCGAAGGGGAATTTCTAAGAACTTCTCTTTAGGCATGCATATTGATGGTCAACAATAGCTTTGTTAATTTAGGTGAACTAATGGGATGACCTGGATGACCCAGGGGACTCTATCGATCAACAAATTAAATAAAGCACTAAACATATGTTGTAAAAACAAAATTTCAGGAGAACAAATGAACTCTAACCTGTGTTGCAGCAACAAATCGATTAACTCACTTCTCTCTTATATTATTACTTTCAAATTCATAGGATTTATGAATGCGCTGCATGCTTTATTACTAAATGAGAGACAACTTAGTGGTTCGACTACATTGTTTTTTGCGTCAATCGAGAACAACTGGCGAACTATCGACCCACATATATAACTGCCCGTAGGTAGGCATACACCTTTCAAGCTCTCGATTATGCACTTTACGCTTATTGACACTTGTTAACTACATTGTAATTTAAAACTTGTCAAAAAAACTCTTTTCAATAGCCACACCTACTCGCCTTGCTTTTACACAATGCCAAGTATATTTGCAATGTATTGAACAATGTGCTCATTATTTATGTTAAGGAAAATACTTAATTACATCCTTAACTAGTTACTTATATAGTTTATCGTTATAGGAGTTGGTAACTCTGTAATGTATTGTAATCATATTGTGTAATTGTACATGTTCATATTAATAGAATACACATCAATAGTGTAGTGTGTTGCATCAATTCTATCTCTGCTTGATTTTTTCATGGTATCGGAGCAGGTCTGGGCCTCACTCCATCATTGGAGGGCCCAGGGACCCAGGGATATGGAAATCACTCTCGTTTAGAGAAGAGGAATCATTGTTGAAACTTTCGTTGCATAACAGAGTAGAGCAGTTGTTCGCTATAAGATCGAAACTCTTAGGGATATGGAAAATTGCGAGGAAAGTTAGGAGCCACACGCTGTCATAATCGTCGTGAGAAGAAGATCGTGGCTTAACAGAAAATCACAGACATTAAAGGTTGGTCGTTGAACAGTCAACAAGAAGTCGATGGATATGTTTCTTAGCCTCTGAAGAATCCCAAAAGGGATTGCGGACATAAAAGAACTCCACGCTGCAGGGAATCTTCACGAATCCAAGAAGTAGTGTATGGAAGCAAGGAAATTCATGTTGTAGGGAGTCCTCACGAATCCAATTGTGCTGGAGAAGCTCAGCGATGAACCAAGATAAAGAGAAGTATTTATTATAATTTATTATAAGTTTTTAAAATGCTCCGTAAAGCCGACACAGATTTTCCACATACATGAGAAGAGAAATATTTTATTATTATTTTTAAAATGATGTGTAAATCCAAAGAGGACGTGAGATTTATTTTAAGTTTTGGTCATCATAAATAAATAAAGTGTTTTTGAATTATAAAAGATGAGTGTTTTCATTTAATTTTTTAGAGCAAATGATATAAAAGGAAAGATAAGAAAGGATTTTCCATTAAAAAGGATTTTTCATTAAGCAATATCATCGCTAGTATTCAAAAAGAAGAAGACCGATAAGGCACTAAGAATGGAATGGACTATTTCATGTGATATTGGATTGAGTGGAAAGATCTGGAGTGCCACATGTAAATGTTATGGTTGGAGTGGATTTGGATGAAATTCTCAAAATGATTGGGAATAGTTTGTTTGTTGAAAGCATGTTTAATGTGTTGAGTTGTTTCTTGTGTAAGTTGTTAAAGTTGATGAAAATAACTTTAATGCTTTGGTGATATGAGAAAATATGTGTGTCTTGGAAGAATGTATTGAATCTTATTGAGTCTAGCTAACTCAATATTGGTATAGTTATTTTGTTAGAATTCGCGACTCTAACAAATGACAGGAGAATAAGGAAATCCAATACAAAGGTAAATTCAAGAGAAAAAAGATGTTAAGCATGGTGATGAGATTTATTTTGGAATTTATAAAGAGAGTTGCAAAGAGATAAGAAGTTATGTGAATCGAAGAAGCATATTCCAGCCAGGCCAACAAAGTCGATAGATGAAGAAGAGTCTTCATGGAGCAAATAGTCTACAAGAAAGAAAATTAAGGTTTCCAGGGAGGAAGCCACAAGACAAGAGTATTTCCTCTTCTATTGTTGAAGAGAAAGAATTTTTATTGCCTCTTCTGTTGTTGAAGAGAAAGAATCATTAACGTTGAGCCATTTTATGGACAACGTTTCCGCATTATTGAGCAATAAAAGTGGCATGAAGAAAGTCACAAAGAAGAAAGATGGGCAGAGACATGCAACAAAATATAACTAAATTTTTGGTTTTTTCATTCATCAGAAAATACATAAGAAATGAATTGTTGTAATTTGAGGGGTGCATGTTCGGTTGTACCAAACACCCCAGTAGACACTCCAATAAGTTTTTTGGTCCCATTTGTAAGCTTTGTTATGGGAGATATTTGTTCCCCGTGTTCAGTAAGCCCTGATTGAATTAGGACTACATAGGTCAGTATGTGATCATGTAGCATGTATCATTGGTTTCGAGCACCATGAAGCACTGGCCATGATACATCATAACTATCCCTGGTTTCGAGCAGCTTGAGGTGCTGACCAGTGGAGGAATGTGGTATTAAGTCCACTTTGGTAGACGAATATGGTATTAATTCCACACTATGGTATTAAGTCCACTTTTTTAGATACGAGGGTGTCTACTCATATGCTAACTTGATGATTGTATCGGATAATTTAAATCTTTGATTAACAGGGGAAATATGAGATATGTGAGATATTAATCTTAGAGTTGGTTAGGACCAAGTTTTGTTTAAGGGGGAGTGTGAAGTCTAATGCATTGGTATATGGTGATAATGATAGTTTTTATTGGATGTAATTAAGGGGGAGTGTTAAGGAAAATACCTAATTACATCCTTAACTAGTTACTTAGATAGTTTACTGTTATAGGAGTTGATAACTCTGTAACATCTTGTAACCATATTGTAATCATATTGTGTAACTGTACATGTTCATATTAATAGAATACACATCAATAGTGTAGTGTGTTGCATCAATTCTATCTTTTCTTAATATTTTCAATTTAGATGTATTTCACATGTCCTTTCAAATATTCTTCCCAGTGAATAGCATTAGCCTTCGCTCTTCATGTGCAGAGAGTAGCAACAACATGGGCATGGTAGAGATGACTGGTTTTTCTTTCTCCATCATAATTTGACATGGAGGTGAGGTGAAGGGTAGGGTTAGCATTAGCCTTTCCACTTTTCTAGCTATTTTCCAATGCAATTTGCTTTGTAGCACTTTCTTTCTGTCATTGGCATGGACGTACCTATAAAAGATGAGGATGACTAGCATGAAACCACAAGGAACACAAGGGGAAATGTGAGCCATCTGTGTTGTTTGATTTCTTTTCCTCCCTCACCGGTCCATTCCCAATTAATCTATCCAGGCCAGGAGAAAGCCCGAGTTAGTATTCTTGACCAAAGGCTTCAAATAAACGATGATTAAGTAGAGTTTTTGAAAACGTGAGACCAACCATTATTGTTCCATAATTAATAGAGTTAGTCCTTCTTTAATCATTCTCCCCCTCTTCTTGGTCAAGGCTGTCGGTCTAAATGTTGACCTCCTTGTGTTACTTGCGGACAACAAGGACCATGCCACGAACAAATTTTGTATGATTTCAGAGTTGTGAGATCTAATTTCTCCAAAAGAAGAGAGATCTGATCCTCCCAGGAATGTGAAAGATTTGAGTTGATCTCCTTCCATCAACGATATGAGCTCGTTAGTAATAGAAGCAACTTAAAATTAATCCTTCATAGTTGTATCCATTCCCTGCCTTCTTATCTACCAAAACAAACAAAACTACCTTGCACGAAATCTGAAATCTTCAATCCCATTGTAGGTCCTCTTCTTCAACTAGCCATAATCACTCATTCCGTCAATATATCATTAAATCCTTTGATGTCTTTGTTTCTTTGTGGATGCTAGGATTCAAAAACTTTCATCTAAGCTTTTCCTTAAAAATACATACAAGTGAATATTGCTATTATTTTTGTATTTCATCAAGGTCTCTTTACTTCACTCCAATAAATTATAATGGTCAAACAGAGCTAAGAAAACCTAGTTAAAAAACTAAAAAATTACTTATGTGGATTTTAGTATTTGAGTGTTTGCTTAAAATGTAAAGAAAGTGAAATTTGTGGATGTATAAATATTGAAGTATTATGAATAATTATGAAATATTTGTGGGCTTCACAGAGCACGTTTGGCTGGGAAGGTAGATCAGAGGATGGATCCTTCTCTTAGAGGCCCCATAGGATAGGGAGATAATCTTTCATTTTAAGAACCTGGTATACTTTGATATCATTTTTTTCATAGCATTCATTGTACGCGCAGAGTCTAAAAATTATACTACACTTGATTAGATCCCTCTTTTTTTCTCCTCATCTAAATAGCATAAACTAGGGCTATTTTAGGTAGAAGAGAGATACCATCTATGTACTTCATGTAAGGGATTTATTTACTAACTGGAAAGAAAGATTTTGAGTAGGCACCTTGTATGAGACCTTTGTTGATCAGTCAACTGTATACCCACCTTTGAATGGATATGATATTATTGCTAACCTATCGAATGGACTCTGCAATAAGATATGCTCTTGCCTTTGTTCTCATCACCTCTAGGTCACCAGGGTATGGAACTCTCTTGGAATACGTGTCAATCTCACATGCCTTACTTTTCCTCTTCTTCATGGATTTGATCTTTGGGAGTACATCTAAAAAATGCACTTGGATTTATGATTTTTTCAAAACCCCCTATGCAATGGCAGAATTAGAAGGAGGATATATCTTAAAATATGCATGTTGTAGGGGATTTCCTTCCTTCGTTCGATATGTTACTAGCACTATAATCCCTGACCATCCATAATTTTCTATAGCACTATAATCCTTTCCTACCCTATCTACCATTTTAGCCCTAGTATTAATATAGTGATTCCAGGGTGTGATGCCATCCAATCCAAGCCATATGTAGCTATGTTCTGCATATTTATAATATGCTTAGTTCAAAATTTGATCAATGACTGCCACTGACATCGTTTCCTGCTACCCCTCTCCAACCACTTTAAAGTTGGTTCGAGGTTGTTGCAAGTATTAGCAGAGTGACATAGAAGTGCTAGAGTTTCTAGGAGTTTTTTAGGTAAACTAATAACCAATTGCACTTTTTTCAAAGAATGCAGATCTGGTTCATACATACTTTGTTCCTAGATAACCAGTAGCACTGTAAAATTCCTTGCAGATTAAATGACTTACAGTTTTGTTCCTAGATAACTAGTAGCGCTATAAAATTCATTGCAGATTAAATGACTTACAGTTGAATAGATTACAGTAATATGAAAAGAATATTGCAGTAGCACTATAAAATTCCTTGCAGATTAAATGAATTGCAATTTTGTTCCTAGATAACGCTGTAAAATTCCTTGCAAATTAAATGACTTACAGTTGCATAGATTACAGTATGAAAAGAATATTGTTGAGTCGTCTTGTGAATTTTTTAGCCCTCTTGTGAAGGAACTATAGTATAGGTGGTGGAGACAGTGGTCACATAGTTGTGTAGGAGGTGGAGACTGTGGCCACAAGATGTCAAGGGAGTGAGGCAACGGCTTTAATGAAATCTCAACATAGCAACATGGTCATTTTTCAGAATACTTTAAAGCCCTGACATACTTCACTGTAGACATCACCATCATCCTCAGAGCTTCCATATAGGTTATGCATTTCAACTTTATCTAACATGGAAAAAAATATGCATCTCGGCAACATGGAAAAAATATGCATCTGGGCAATAAGAGGTTGAATTTGTTAGCCAATAACCTCTTTGATAAAATAAATTTAATTATTATAAAAAAATAACTATTTCGTTTCATCTATGTACAACTTTGGGAGGCAAAAAAATATTAGTAATCAATGCCAAAGTAATTAGAGATCAACGATGAAGCAATCACTAATAATCCTGGCCTTCAACAAGGACTAATAAAAACTATTATGTATATCCTTATGCTTGGCATTATATAGAGCCTAGTGCATTAGATGTTTTCAAATGACCAACACCAACCTTGAGTTATGATAAACTAAACCGGTCTTATGCAATTTATGTCACACCTTGCAACATTAACGGCACATGATAGCTTTTTCTTTATACCAAATCATTAAAAGCTCTCATGAATATTCTTAATGGCACATGACAACTTTTCTTTATACCAGATCATTAAAAGCTCTCATGGATATTCTTATGCTTACCATTATATAGAACCTAGTGCATTAGACGTTTTCAAATGACCAACACCAATCTTGAGTTATGATAAAGTGGTCTTATGCAATTTATGTCATACCTTGCAACATTAATAGCACATTATAACTTAGTAGGAGTGAACATATGGCATCAATGTCGATGTTGAAGGTCAACTCAATATACTTGTCGAAGATAATGATTAGTTTGAGCACTTCAAGGCATACAATATATGACCTTTAAATAATGAAAGAATAGTCATCTTCACTCACTTTGCAAAAAGTGCTTGAATTTAAGCACAATGGTTTAAGTGAAGACTTACATTATCACGCAATTTTCCCAACCACCATGGTAGGAGAGGAAAAAGGAATGCTAAAGTGGGTAAATGAGGGAAGAGGGTGATATATTAAGTTATTTATTAAAATATGAATTTAATATTTAAATTTGCCCAACCACCATTGTAGGAGAGGAGAAAGGAATGATAAATTGGGTAAGCGAGGAAAATTTTCCAAACCACCATTTTATGAGAGGAGAAAGGAATGATAAATTGGATAAACGAGGTTTGTAGGAGAGAAAAAAGGAACGATAAATTGAGTAAATGAGGAAAGAGGGTGATATACTCAATTATTTATTAAAATATTTAAAATATGAATTTTATTATTATTATTATTATTAAATAGATATTTTAGTTAGAATAAATATATATATATATAGGTCCCCGAAGTGTAGGACAGTCGGTGACGGAGTGTGTTGTTAAGCCACTCCGTGATGTTAAAGTCACAGGTTCGAAACCTGCGGGGACAAAAAATCCAACCATGTTAAGGGTTG
>SNQJ01S0030246.1:43408-60110 GCA_010110895.2 Picea sitchensis | reverse complement strand
TATGTTTTAATTTAAGTTTAATATAATATGTTTATTTATGCAATACACAATTTATGTTATTAAATAAATTATTCATATCATATAAATAAATATTTACTACTAAACTATAAATCAGTGAATACAAATGACTAAATAAATTATTAAATGACAACAATTAATAATTACAATGACTAATATATTACTAAATGCCAAAAAATAATAATTACAATGACTAAATTTACTACAAGGAAATCATTGAATACAAATGACTAAATTTATTACTTGTTGATGGAAATACATGAGTACCATGACTAAATAAATGACTAGCTAATGACAACAAATGACTAAATATACAACTAGTTGACGGAAAATGATAATTAAAATGACTAAATATATGACTAATGGACAAAAATCAATGAAGCAAATGACTAACGATATCACTGATGGACGGAAATCAGTGAGACAAATGACGAAATATATTACTAATGGACAAAAAACAGTGACACAAATGACTAAATATATTACCAATGGATGGAAATCAGTGACACAAATGACTAAATACATGACTAGTTGACAACACAGATGGCTAAATAAATGACCAGTTGAAAACACATATGAATAAATAAATGACCATTTTTCACCCATACATGACTAAATAAATGCCTAAATTTATGACCAAAGTGACCAACCAGAACAACCAATAAATGACTAAAAAAAATATTCATTTATTTGGTGGCGTTATATATGAGTGATAATAAATGACTATTAGTCATGTGACTAAACTTAGTCAATTATATGCAATTTTTAGTCATAAATTTCTCTTTTTCTACTAGTGTATTTATCACCTTTTTACTCTTTATATTTATATTGTTCAGTTAGACATTAAAATCAATCCAGACCAGAGGAAAAAATAGGCGTATATTTTTTAGATAGAGAGCGATGGGTAAATGAAGATGTGGGTGGTTCCGAGAGATGGCTTGAATGGATTATCAGAATTAAAAAAAAACGCTTTAAAAAATATTTGGAAGGGTAAAGATGCCAACAAATTTCAACATCATTTTCGCGTGGTTTAAACATTAACTAAATCACTTCCTCGTAGTTTAAATGTTAATTAAATCGTTTCTTTCTAGCAGGAATGAAATTCAGATATTGATAGATTTGGAGTTTCTGAAATATACATTATTCAATTTTCTATTTCATTATTCAATTTGTAGTTTGGATCCATTTAGAGATTCCTAAAAGCTTGTGTCTTTCTAGCCATAACAAAATTCAACGAAATTCATCTATTGAGAGATTTGGAGTTTGTGGAATATACATTATTCAATTTGCAATTTGGATCCATTTAGAGATTCCTAAAAGCTCATGGTTACATTTGTCTTCAATGTTTCAAAGATTCCTAAAATATCGTGGTTACATCTATCTTCAATGTTTCAAAGATTCCTAAAACCTCATAGTTACCCTTATCGGCTGTTGAAATTGCAGAAGTTGCACGACGCAACCAATTTTCAACAAAATGAAATAAGGGTTATGGATTTACAACAACTAAAAATTCACCAAAAGGATAAATGAACGCGGAGATGTAAAGTGTTTTTGTTGGACTTCAACCCATGTCCACTACCTATATATTATAACCTTGTACAATTATTTTTAGCAAATAGATTTTCAATAAAAGAACATAAAATATAGAATGGGAAACACACACATTACACACAGATTTTTCTCCTAGAAACCCAAGCTGGGAAAACCAGTATATTCTATATTCATTCACAATCATACATTGTTTACAATACACTATACATATAGGAGCCAACGACATCCAAAACCCTAACCCAGTGATCGGGATTAGTCAATAACCCTAATTCCATAACCGGAAATAGAAAACCATCAACAAAAAACTATGTGCCGAAAAACCGCCCAACAATGGACACGAAAATTGAGGCAACATGAAAAAAACGAGGCAAAACATGTGACACATTTCTCGAGGAAAAAAATTATCGGGGGCACATACCCAAAATTCTCCCACCTGTTGTTTTCTTTGCATACAAGGGGTTACAGGGTTACATAGTCAACAATCCAAGGCATAAATTCCCATAGATCCTCTACACCAAGAGAACTTCTCAGTGCTCACAGATTTTTATAATGAATCCACAACATTCTTCAAAGTGTTCACCTTCATCAGCAACACTTTCTTTTATTCAACCATGTCTCTCACAAAGTGATATTGAACATCAATATGCTTTGTCTTTGAATGATAAGTCATTTTCTTCGCCAGAAAAATTGCACTTTGACTGTCACAATCTATCCTTACAGCTTGTTGTACCAACCCGATACATGAACACAATCTTTGTAACCATACTGCTTCCTTTCTTGCATGAGTGGATTCCATGTATTCAACATCTATAGTTGAAAGTGCCACTACAAATTGTCTCTTTCTCCTCCAACTGATTTCTCCTCCAAAAACGTTAAATACATACCTTCTTGTAGATGTCCTATGATCCAGATCTCCATCCCTGTTTGCATCCACAAAGACATGTATGTCCAATAGTATTTCTAGTCCTGGTTTTCCTTGATATCACAATCCATAGCTAGTAGTGCCATACAAATACCTGAAAACCCTCTTTATTGTTGTCCAATTCTCCTTCCTTGGTTTTGACATATACTCGTGCAAAACTCCCACTGTATGGACAATGTTTGGTCTAGTACATACCATTGCATACATCATAATGCCAAGTGCACGCACATATGGAACACGATACATGTCCTCCTCCTCTTCATGTGTCTTGGGACATTGATCTACAGATAAATTTACACCAACAAGAATAGGGACCTTGATCAGTTTACATTCCTACATATTAAATCTCTGCAATATTGTCTGCACATATTTTCTTTGATTTAACCAGAGTTTCATTTTCTTCGATCTCTTTTAATTTCCATGCCCAAAATGAAATTTGCAGCACCAAGATTCTTCATGTCAAATTTAGAGGACAATTGAGTTTTCACATCCTAGATAATCTCCTTGTTGTTTCCTATCAACAACATGTCATCCACATACAAGACCAAATAAATCAAATGATCACCAATTAATTTAAAATGCACAAAAATGATCATGTTTGATTCTTGTGAAGCCAAGTCCCAGCATATAAGCATCAAATATTTTATACCACATCCTTGGTGATTGTTTTAAACCATACAAGGACTTTTTCAGCTTGCATATCAGCTCTTTCTTTCCCTTCATATAAAAACCTTATTCCTTCTTTATATATATTTCTTCTTCTAGGTCCCCATGTAGGAATGTTGTCTTCACATCCATCTATTCTACTTAAAAATCAAACGTAGCAGCAACAGATAAAAAAAAAATCCAATAGAAGTTTACTTGAAAATAAGAGAAAAAATCTCACCAAAATCAATTCCCTCAAGCTAGGAATAACCCTTTTCTACTAACCGAGCTTTGTATTTCTTCACTTTGCCTTCTGCATTCATCTTCTTTTTAAATACTCATTTGTTTCCAATGGGATTTCTTCTAGTCAGAAACTCCACTAGATCCCAAGCCTCATTCTTATCCAAGGTTGCCATTTCTTCATCCATGGCCTTTTTCCAAAGTTTTCCATCCTCTGAATCCACTACCTCCCTGACAGTGCTAGGATCATCATCAGTAATAGAAAAATAAAAATTTGAACAAAAATCAAATGGAACATACCTTTCCAGTTGCCTTCTTTTCCAAACCGATCTCCTCAATACTGGATTATGATGATATTCTTCTTTTGATTCATGTTCTTCTGTAGAGTTTGATTCATCATCCTTTAAATCAAACTCTATTTTATCTAGTTCTTCTTTACTTGGTAGGACATCATGTTTGACAACATATTTTATTTCTCTAAATACCACATCTCGTCTATACACAACCTTCTTAGTTTCTGAGTTCCAAAGCTTGTAACCTTTAATACCATATTTATACCCAATAAAGATACACTTTTCAGCCTTCTTATCTAGCTTACTCCTTTTTTCCTTTGGAACATGAACACAGGCCTTATAGTCAAATACCTTGAGATGTGTGAGAGAAAGTTTCTTACCAGTCCATACCTCTTGTGGAGTATTTTCATCCAGTGCTGACAAGGGTGATCTATTGACCAAGTAACATGCAATACCCATTGTCTCTGCCCATAATTCTTTCCCTAACCTGGCATCACTGAGCATGCACCTTTATTTTTCCATCAACCTCCTACTCATCCTTTCTACAACTCCATTATGTTGAGGTGTATATGGAGTAGTAGTATTCCTTTCTATACCGCACTTCTTACAGAATTCGTCAAATGCACTCTCGCAGAACTCTCGACCATTATCTGTCCTCAACACCTTAATTCTTTTTTCTATTTGATTCTCAACAAGAGCCTTAAACTCTTTAAACCTTCGAAAGAATTCAACTTTCTTCCTCAGAAAATATATCCAAGTATTCCTCAAGAATTCGTCTATAAATGAGACATAGTACACAAATTTTCCCAATGATGGAACTGCCACAGGTCCAAACACATCACT
Source organism: Picea sitchensis (assembly GCA_010110895.2). Taxonomy (NCBI): domain Eukaryota; kingdom Viridiplantae; phylum Streptophyta; class Pinopsida; order Pinales; family Pinaceae; genus Picea; species Picea sitchensis. Next base: position 55,598 of record SNQJ01S0030246.1, on the reverse strand, counting down.
GTGAACTATCTGTAAAATTCCTTCTTCCCTCGTTGCACCATAGGGGAATCTTACCCGATTCTCCTTCCCATATACACAATGTTAATAAAAATTAAAATACAAAGATTAGTTAGACTTGCCTTCAACCATACCTTTACTATGTATTAGTCGAAGACCCTTCTCTTTGATATGCCCCAGTATTTGATGCCACAACATGCACCTTTTCTCTAGAGACTGTAGGAGTTATGTCTTATTCAACTCAAATATCAGGAACATTGGAACTATTACACCCACCACTAATAGTTATTCCTTTCATCTTATACAGAGTTCCAAACCAAACTCCCTTCAACAACACCATTTCTCCTCGAACCATCATACATGTTTCCTTTTCAAATATTGTTTTAACCCCTACATCGTCCATTTTTCTTACAAAAATCAAATTTCTAGCCAATCCTAGGATGTGCAGAACACCAGGTAGTTTTCTAATCCTTCCATGTATGGGCCTCAACTTGAATTTTCCTCGTCCTATGATTCTAGTTGTCGATTCATCACTGAGGAAAACATTACCTCCATCATACCTTTCATATTCACAGAACCACTCCCTGTGGGGAGTCATATGAAATGATGCACCTGAGTCAACCAACAATGCTTCATGATCTCATGTGTGCTTGAAGAAGCCAAGTTCATACCCCCTCCTTCTTCCTTAGAGGTCTTTTCTTCTGTAGAAGGAGCTTCTTCAAATCTCTTATTTTTCTTGACTTTGGATCTACACTACTTCTTGTAGTGCCCTTATTTTCCACATATCCATCATACCTTTACAAAATTTGCAGGATATTTAGATCTACCCTTAGATTTAGATCTCCCACTTGAGGAATTTTTCCTCAGGAAATGTTTCCTCGAAGGGGGGGCTTGACGCCCCCCCCTCAAACCCCCCCGCGCGCAGACACTACATCTAGTCATGCAAAGAATATAACACATACCCAACACTGCCTCTTCATCTTGGCATGTGCGCCTGTGGACTGTGGATTGATTTTCTAGACTCAATCATGTCAACAGAGGCTTAGACTATCTAGTATTGAGATTGTTTTATATTTATTAGAAGAGTGGGGATGAAGAATGGTTTAAATGCTACTTTTAGTTATTCAATATTCAAATTTTGTATTTTTTACCATTTGGGTAGATTTAGAACCTCTGAATTAATAAAGAATTACAATTTACAATTGTTCAAATCACAATTTTACATTCAACTAAAAATTTCAACCAGATTTTAGATAGATCAGAGAAACAAAATGCCCAAAAACGAGGCAGTTTGGATATCCCACGTTGTCAAGGCTAATCCTAAGTGCAATTTGTTTTTGTCAAATCAACTTAGAGCCAATTTTGGACATAGACCATCAGAGTGAGTTGGGAAATGGCTCCTGCATTTCAAAATGATATTTTATGTTATTATTAATCTTTGTTTTTCCAAATGTAGTATAACTTTGTATTCCATATCAGATATAATCATGGTGGAAAGAATAATAATGTATTTCATGCCACTATTAATGATAACACTCACTTTATTAGTCCCTGCCAAAGGCCGGGACTCTAGCATTCTCTTCAGCGTTGACTTGATATTAGTTATGCAGTTGACTATAATTTTCTGCCAAATTTCTAATGTTCTAGATTGTAAACTTTATATTTTATTTTTTATATAATAAAAAAAATTAATCTCTGTGATTTCATTGGATCATACATTCTAAGTCTTATTGCAAACTTTGGAAGTCTTATTGAAAATTTTTGTCTTCCTGGGAATTCATTTCTTTTACATATTTATTTTTCATTCATCTTACAATTAAGATGATGCAATGTCTTCATTATATCCTAAGTTTCCTTCTTTGTCAGTGCACATTAACACCTGCATTATTACTGCATTTGAATGTTAGGGTCTATTCTGACAAATGTGACCATCCTAGATCCACCGCCAGGACATTCGCGGCTTCATAAGATGGTCTTTTCAGCTTAAGACGACACCACTATTTCTTCCCTCCACCGCCTAGACATTGCCCCTTCATAAGATGGCCTTTCGAGCTCGAGTATGCACCACTATTCCTTGCCTCCATCTCCACTTCCTACACCACTTTGCAGGCTACCTTCTCCATCGACTATACAACACTGCCTTCACAAGAAGGCTCAACACTCAGATAACTTCAGCAGCTATAATGGACTGCTTTGACATAGTAGTGGATATAATACTACAGAAGGAAGAAAGAGTTGGCCTCTCAGTCAGTCAGATTAATGTAAGGACCAGTAGAGCGACACCCCTTTTTTCCCCATAAAATATATGTCTTCTATTTATGGAGTGAATTTCCCTCCATCTACATGGATTGCCCAGTATTGTTCTCCAGCTATTTTCCATTGTAATATTTCCATTTACAATGGAAATATGTTATACAAACGATTTCTTTTTGTTTAATGCTGGTAAGCATCACAATATTTCATTATCGCAATGTAAATATTTGAAGTTCAAAATTAATCAACCCAAATCCAAACCCCTGCATTGCATTTTGTGTTACAGATACCCACTCCACTACTGATTTTGTGTCTTTTTAGAATAGAGTAAAGCAAACCAAAACTATCACCATTTCTGCAAGTTTAAATAAATAAAAAATGGCAGCTCATCAACATCTCACCTCATCCTTTTCTTCTCTGTTACTTCCTCGTTGCCCTTAACAAACATTCTGCGACACTGCTTATGTCCATTGTATTGGGTTTCTCTTGTTTAGTTATTGTACAAATGGAATAATAAAGAACTACAGAGTTTGTAGGTGTAGGTGTAGAAGTACGAGTAGACTTTTTTCCCACCTCCAGAATGAGAGAAGATCATTCCCCACAAAGCCCAAAATCAAAAACTCAAATGAGACTCTCATGGAATCCCAACATTCAGAGACAAATCGATTTGGATCTCAAACCATGCCAGATACCAACCTTTGCTTTCTGTTTTTGAGTTGTCCAGATGGAACATATCTACAAGCTTAGAATTATATTTCTTTTTTGTGACTCTATACATTCCTTTTCTACAACAATTCACTTGCATTGCTCTCTATTGCAGTTTACAGATCTACCACCGTGTTTCTCAACAAATTAGAACCATGGCATGTAGACCCGTGTCAAGGTTTCTTTCATACTTGACATTTTCATTTGACAAACGAGCAAGTGTGACAGGCCATTCTCCTGACTGCAGAGAGAGAGCCCTGCTAAATTATGTCCTGCAAAATGCAGAGTCTGTCCTGAGAAGCATTTACAGTTTTACTCACCATACTTGGCTGGCAATTTTTCTCATTACAAATCATAAACAAAAAATATTCAATTTAGAGTGCCTCTAATGCTGAACCTACTTCAAATATTTTGTTGCATCGTAGCCTTACGAATTAATGCTAGTAATGGGCATGTTTGAAATTTTATTGCTAATAAACTCTTGTATTAATTTGTCTTCGATAATTTTAGAACACCTGTAATCTAGATCATACTTCAAATGTTTTGTTGAATCTAGTCTTATACTAGAGCCTAGCAATGGGCATGTCTCCATGAATTGAATTCTAATAGAATTTTATGTTGATTTGTCTTCATCGGGACTGTCCTCAAAGGTGACAATGTTGAAAGGAACGTTGACTGAAGTGTCGGATGAGTTAGACAAGTTCCTTAATGAAATGGCAGGCTCATCATTTGATTTCATATTCATGGATCACTTCAAGCATTGTTATTTGCCATATTTTCTGTTACTTAAGGAGAAAAGCATGCTTGGCAAAGGAACATGCATTTTTGCAGACATCATAGGATTTCCAAAGGCCCAGAATTACTTGAATTATTTGAAAGAACATCCTAAGGAATTGGAGACTAAGGCATAAAAATCTTATGTGGAGTGCTTGAGTTGGTTCCCAAGCACAATGACAATTTCTACTTATAAAGTTGATGTAGTAAGGATGGTGACCTAGTTACTCCACTCTTGTCTTTATGAATTAAGTTGGTCAAATGTATAGATCAAAATGGCCATGGACAGGGCAAATGCTTAGCCTCTTTTCATTAAATGTATATTAGCATATGATTGTGGGATTGAAATGGATGTGTGTTATAAAGAAATAAATAGTAATAGTAGTAGTAGTCCCTAATTCCTGAACAAGGGTCTGCCAATATGACTAAGAAAGTTGTGTAAATAAAACCCAAAAATTTCTATTATCTCGTTGAAAAATTTACAAATACTAAAGCTAGAAAGTCTAATTTTTAACCTCGTTTGAGGGTACCGTATGTACTTGACTTCTCAACTGTTAGTATGCAGATATTTTAACAGTACTGAGGTTTCTTGCATAAGCCACAAAAAACCCCTAAAACTATCTAGCCTGGTATGAAAGGTGGTTTACAACAAATCATATCACTGCAATGATGAGGCTACTAACTGATTGGTAAAAATAGCAGTCTGGACTCTGCTAAAGGCCAAACAATCGGAATGCTCCTCCCCCAAGTATCTTCACTAGAGGATTCTATCCCCACAAATAATCTTTTAGGGGATTTGGAAATGGAATAAGTGTTTAACAATAAACTGCTACACAAACTGTGTAAACGAGGTAGAATGGCAGAAGATTTTAATGTTCTTGATCAAATAGTGGAAAAGCATCACGTTCCCAATGATATAACTTGCAGAAAAATTATTGCTGCCCTATGCAGAGTGGGCAAAACAAATAAATCCAACAAGGTATTGGATATGCTGGTTATATCTTGGCTTGTTCCTGATCTTATAACATATAATGTCTTGATTAATGGGTTAAGAAAAAAGGGTAAGATGGAACGTGCAATGCAGTATTTTAATGAGATGGAGGTGAATGGGTGCCTTCCTGACATAGTTACATATAATACAGTGTTGAGAGGTCTCTTCCATCAAGGTAAACTGGTCCTCACTTTGGAGGTTCTCAATCAACAGTTACAGAATGGTTGCCTTCCTAATGTTATTACTTATAATATATTGGTGGAAGCAACCTGTAAGGATGGTGGAGTGGATGAGGCGATGAGACTCTTGGATGAGATGGAAAATATGGGTTGTGTTCCTAATGTGGTGACATACAACATTCTGATCAATGGGTTCTCTAAAGAAAGTAGATTGGACGAAGCAATATCATTTCTTAATGATATTCCATCAAAGAGGTGACATCCCAATGTGATTAGTCACAATACTCTTTTGCAGGGTCTATGCAATGCCAGGAGATGGGAGGATGCAAATCAACTCTTATCTGACATGGGCCAGAGAGGATGTTCTACTAACGTTGTCACTTACAACATCTTCATCAATTTCCTTTGCCAAGAAGGGTACTTGATTGAGGCAATCAATGGTTTGTAGGAGATGGTGGTAAGGTAAAGGGGTGTAAACCTGATTCATTGTCCTACCATCCAATAATCAATAGGTTTTGTAAAGAGAGAAAGATGGATGATGCAATTGAGTGCATATATGAGATGGTTTCCAAAGGTTGTTTCCCTGACATGGTCACCTATAGTACTTTGACAACAGCTCTATGAAAGGATGGGAAGGTGGACCAAGCTGTAGATATCCTTAACTTCTTAGAAGATGAGGGTCCTTCGCCTTTTCTTTTAGCTTACAATACAGTGCTTGAATGGATCTCAAAGAATGGCCATTTAAAGAAGGCATTTGAGGTTCTAGATGCATTGATCAGGAAAGGCCTTACTCCTGATGCTAGTACTTATGCATTAATGGTAGAGGGTTTCTGAAGGGAAGGAACAGTGGATGATGCACTGGAGCTGCTGCCTTTTATGGAAAATAAATCATATAAGCCTAATGTGGCAACTACAATGCCTTGATTCTTGGCTCATGTAAGGCACAAATGACACATCTGGCTATCGACGACTTGGGTAATATGGTGGCAAAAGGTTGTAAACCAATGAAACTACTTACATCACACTGCTTAAGGGTATAGCCTATGAAGGCAATGCGAATCAGGCTATGGAGCTGTTGAATTAGTTGGTTGCTAGAGGAGTTGTTGCTTGTAGTTCTATTCTATCCAAGGTACAACCCTGCAAAATGCAGTGTGGGTAGAACAATGGAAAACAGGATAAGTTTTCAATGATATCAATTTGGCGATCATACCCACCTCCTATGGCAAACAACCAAAAAATAAATTAGATTTTCAATAATATCAATTTGGCCATCATACCGATGGCAAAGATTTCCAGTATATATCTTTGTTGGGGTAAGATAGAGATTTACCAAATGTCAGGATCGGGATGAATAGTTGCAAAATCAAGTCCTGCGATTTGGTTATTTGTGATGAAATTTTTCCCACAGAAACCTGGATTGTTCTCTCTTTTGGACTCCCCATAAAATCCTTCCAACCCAGCCTCCAGAAGATGGTTTCCATCAATGGATTTGACATGGCTATCCATCTCCTCTATCCATTCATGTTTGCTCATCATAGCTAAAGAACTACCATTTTTACTCATAACAGTTGCACACAAACATTATCAAAATAATTAATTACTAGAAAAGGAAATTATTAACAGAAACCCACCAAACTAGGAAATTATTAACTGTGATGTTCAATCATTAAAACGAGATCTTAAAACAAAGCATCTTTCGTTGAATTTCTGATTACATTTGTTTTCCATTTTCCAGTTTTTACTCAAAGAGAAAAGCTGCTATCTGACCTGGATGGTCCTCCCCGGAGGGTCACTTTCACAACGAGGTTCGTTCATGAGCTCCCAAGCAAAGATTGTAGGGTCATCTTTGTAGGCTACTCCAGTAGTGTCATTCACTCTAGTTAATACAGTCTGCAAGAAAATGCATTGTTGAATGCAGATTTCATTAGTTTTTTTGTGTGTATATCTATTATGTTCAAATTGGTCTATGTATGTGTATATATACAACGAAAGAAATGTACGCATATAATGAGTATGCTTGCTCTGCTGCCTTTCCTATCTTGTCTTTAGCCTTTACCCTTGTGACTCAATCTACGGTTACTTCTATTAGCCTACAGTCACATGAATAAGAAGTCGACCACGGCCGGTGGTATATTAGACTTATTCATTTTGCATATGGATGGTTGTACAGGAAGATTGGGTGAACAGTGGGATTAGTGAAGAAATTATCCTCAGAGTTGAAATTCTGTCTAGAATATCAAGCCCATTGTACATATTGGGCCTTTCCTCCAAAGTTCACCTAATTGTTCGCCAGGATAAATATTAGTCAGAGACCATTAACAATAAGGGAAGACTATTGATATATCTACTACTCTCCTTCATTATCGACTTACCCAAACCCTACCCACTACTGTTACCCAGGACCCAATCTCCCCCATCTCTTGAACCAACATATTCATGGACACTGACCAGACTCCCACAGATCTGCTGCCAGCCCTGGGCCATTGTTCGGATCCTCTCGAGGAATCTGCCATCCAAAACAAAAAAAAATGCCCCTGCTCGGAATCCTTTGAGTGCCAAAATTAGATGCTAATATTGAGGGCTAAGTCCTCCATCTGGGCATCTTGCAGGTGGCTGTGATTCAGGAGGATAGATTCCAGTCTCAGCACCTGCATGTGCCATCACCACGTGGTTTCTCTCACCGGACACTTGCATACAAGTTTGAGCACGTGCCTGGGTTCTCACCGCATGTTTTCTATCGTTAGCATCAAAATAGGTTCTAAATACAAATGTCAACCTCCAAAATGAGTTCATGATACAAATGTTAGAAGTTTGAATTAGTGGGTTGGATTTAAAATTAATATTTCATATTTAATATATGGATATTTTTTGGTAGTGTCATTGCATTTATCTTTTAAGAATATAGTTATCATAAACTGTTTCATTAGATTTATTACGTTGGCATGCTGGTGTTTATTTGCATTTTGAATATGTTCTTCATGAACCGTAGAGTTTCTAATGATGCCTAGATCATCATTGTTCTGTTCAGTTGTCAGATCAGTGGATTTTTCTCGTCCCACTTCAACTCACTCCCAATACTTGTAGAGCTCGAGGTCCCTGTATCGGTGGTTTCTGGTAGTGTGGAGTCCAGACAGTGCTCTGTCTATGTATGTCTCCCTCACCGGCTCGAAACAGGAACAGTGGCAATACGTACAAGTGTACACATCCCATCTACGAACAAGCTTAGTAGGCTGGCTATGCACTCCTGTCTTTAGCAATGATATATTGGTATAAAGCCTTTTGGAAAGTGGATATATGGTGCTTTACAAATACTGGTTTGGTTGAAGTGGGGAATGGGCAGTGCGTTTCTTCTTAGAGATATTCATAGAGAATTTTTTGAAAGAAGTCCTTCGACGTGGAAATCTCTAACATTTTCTTCCGCATTCTTGCTCAATGTTGTCTTGGCTGGAGTTCGGTCCACGTGGGGGCCTTGGCTATGGAAAAGGCTATCATCTGTGATCACGGAAAGTCCTCCATTAATCGTATGAGCTTATGCTTCCAAGTTCCGAGTTCAAGTCTGCGCTGTTCCAAACAAATATTTTATGTAGCATATGTACGCTCCTAATATAGATTGTCAATTTTTATGTTATACATACCAATTAAATATATGTCATTTGAGGCCGCCATAAGCTACTCAGGAATGATGTGCATTGGTCATGGGCGCCATAGATGCCAAAAGTGCCAAGAGGGCTAGGTGTGCTGGCGTGCCCGTGAAGGGGTGCACGTTCTTGACGCTGTTACGGCTCAGCCGTAGATAGATGTTCATAGTGTAATTTTTCCAATCGGAGAGTGTGTTTCTAAGATCATGGAGCTTCAGCTTGAGCGCTCTGCAGCATTGGCGTGTACTGTGTACAACATGTCGGATTATTGGGCAATGTCAACTAATGGAGTTCGTCAACTAATTGGTGTTGTCATAGTGGCATCAACTAAGTGGAATTACCTTGAAGGTTATCGTCATTTATTGGTGTTGTCTAAACATTTTATGGTAATATTTCTGGTAAGTTTTTTCTGGACCATCTCTAGATCTACAACAACTAGAATCTCTAGATCTACAACAACTAGTTTCAGTGGATTAACAATATTGTTAATAATTAAAATTACCTCTTCTAATCATGTTCATAGGATGTTTGTTACTATAGTATTTATTAAAAATATTTTCTTCTTTTCCATTTTATTAGCTCTGCCATGGGTGAAACTACAATTGGATCTGCTTCTCCCGCCCCTGTACCTGGGGAATATGAAACAACTAGATCTGCGATTGGCAAGGATATTGCGGCCAAGTGAAGGCGTATCCAATTGAGGAGAGTGCCTTACAAAGCCTTATATACTTGTTTCTCTGTGGGGCGTCGTAGAATCAGAGTCTTTGTAAAGACCCAAAGGATCGCCTTGCCTTTATGAAAGTACGCTGTACCCTTCCCCTAACCCCAGAAAATCAGTGTCGGCGCTGGACCTTACCCAAAGACTACCTAATGAGCTTTCCTAATTAGTTTGATTTAGTTGTCGAGTCAGCCCCCATTCTCAGGCAAGCAAGCCTTTTCACTAAGTAAGTGGGGGTATTGCTAAGCTCTGTACTCGAGGGTGAGAAACCAATGAAATAGGTTGTCCCTAAAGCAGAACTTCATTTCAATAAAGAAAAGGAGTCAAAAGATCATGTGCAAGAGCAGCTAGGAACAATGTCCTCAGGCTTTCTTCGGAATAAGATAGATCAGAAGCAGCAACTGTATGTACATCTAAAAATTCTTTTAGATCTCCAATGCCTTAGAGATAACACCATAGTCTTCTATGCCCTACATTATATGGAAAAATAATAAATTGGTTTATGTTTTGGGATTTTTGTATTTATATCTTATTAAATATACAAATACACATTCATCTACCCCATATGTAGAGGATTGTCTATATCTTATTAAATATACAAATACACATTCATCTACCCCATATGTAGAGGATTGTCTATATCTTATTAAATATACAAATATACATTCGATACATTCATCTAGCCCATATGTAGAGGGTTGTAATACTACATTAATACACTGATAGCTATATTACTAATGAAACCAAGAGTAGAAAATGAAAACTACTATTCAAGGGGTTGTTGAATGACTATAGGAACTGATAGCTATATTACTAATGAAACCAAGGAGTAGAAAATGCAAACTACTATTCAAGGGGTTGTTGAATGACTATAGGTTGGAAAGGCATAGGCTTGAAGATCTAAAAAAACCTGTAAAAAACTAGCATCGGTGGATGAGGTTTCAATTATTGATAGCTTGTGTATAACTAAGGACAATTATTTTGTTTTAAGTTTATAGCAGTATTTCCAAACCATTTTAAATTTACAACAATATTTCCAAACCTAAATTCCCTAGTAGTATTTCCAAACCAAACTTCCTTAGCAGGGACTAAGCTACCCTATATTTTTTTTAGTTTTTTTTTTAGAGTTATGTGTGGTTAGAATAATGTACTTTATGCTACTATTATACAAGATAATATAATATTGTCTCATCTTTTAGTAGTAATAAAAAAAATTGCTCAAGATTCTTTTTAGAGTTATGTGTGGTTAGAGTAATGTATTTTATGTCCCTATTAATGATAACACTCACTTTATTTTTATTATTTCTTTTTATCTTTTCAAAACAAAGGAGGTGGGACTCAAAATAGTGTGTTTTTTTTTTTCTAGATTTTCAAAATATATAAGGTAAGGTATTATGGAGAAATATTTAAAATTTACAAACTCTACATTGTATATAGAAATAATAGAATATAATAAAAAAATTGGTGAAGATTTTTTTACAGTTATGTATGGTTATAAGGAGCAATCCATTAAGCATAAAATGGAATAATATATAATAGTTTAAAATGGACTAATATTTAATATCTAAAATGCAGTTGGGACAAATTACTTCAGAGAAGGTACAAATTACTTCAGAGAAAATATTATAACATGTTTAAAGTGTGTAAGATGATTGCACTCGGGAAACTTTAATAGAGTGTTGGAAGGTCCCCTCTATACCTATCTTTGCTTTCATCCTCTGTGAAACAACCCTCGGTTCGATTTATTCAAGTATGAAAAGGGGTCCTAAGTTATGATACATCTACGCTACATCACTATTGCAGTGGCACTTGTTTATGTTATGCTAAAAAACTTTTTCCTTGATTGGTGTTTGAACCAAGCCTATATTTACGCCATGCTACTATAAGAAGTTTGAGTTAATTACTATATGTGTTCACTAAAACCTCGTATGAAACATTGTCTTTTAGGGGCATGTACACCATTTTGATATCACATGTACACCATTTAGATATAAGTTTGAGTTAATTACTATATGTGTTCACTAAAACCTCGTATGAAACATTGTCTTTTAGGGGCATGTACACCATTTTGATATCACATGTACACCATTTAGATATCACATCAACTGTGTAACATCTTATATTATATCATTTTATAATAAGATTGAATGATAAGACCATTCAAAGGTCATATATGGTGACCCATATGAGGTTGCAAGGCATTAAAAACCATTCTAAAATTTACAACCCACCTTTAGAATATAATGGTTTACTTATGCCAAAATTAAAGTTGATATTGTATAATGCGTACAATATAAGGTTGTTTGTTTATATTTGGAATGAATTTTTAATCTTAGGGGTGTAAATGTATTGAACCTGCACATAATAGATCTAGCTAGAAAATACTACACACGTTTGTAGAGAGATATTGAGAAAGAAGAAGAAGGAGAGAAAGAATAGAAGAATTCTCATTAACCATATTCCACACTCAAAGATTGAATAATTTACAATAGATATATGATACATGAGTAACTAATGAGCCATAGTGGTGGTCTTGAGTGATATCGACACACACCAACAGTTATGGGAGTAAGCTGCCACCTAGTCTAGTCTCTCAGGCAGTTACAGGAGTGAACTGCCACCTAGTCTGAGTTAACTAGCCAACAAGTCTTCAATTAACTGACTGAACAGAGTGTAGTGAAGAGTAGATCAAGGAATCAAGGGTAATGCACCATTCTGGTGATTATCCCAAGGCAATTTCTCATTAGCATGGTGATGATCCCAATGTTGCATGGTGATAAAACCAATGCAACATCTAGACTCAACTCAACTAGTCAAACTGAAGAGAATATTCTCCCCTAAAATATAGGAGACTCGATAATGACTAATTATGACTAATAAACAAGAAAAAACCTTAGGAAAAATAAATCCTAGGTGTGTGTGAAGTAACTCCAAC
>SNQJ01S0030246.1:23484-43341 GCA_010110895.2 Picea sitchensis | reverse complement strand
TACAATGCATAAAAAAAATAAAAAATGAGAAGGAACAAAAAACAGTTGTTAAGCAACCATGTCCTTCACTCCAAGAAGATCTCGCAATTGTGTAAGTTTGTTCTCGTTGAATATTTTGTTAAAGATGTAGATGTCTGCACGTATCTGATGAAGTAGATGCACCATTGGGATGTCCATAGATATCCACTTTCTCTTCTTGTAATGAATAAGATCCAAATAAATTTTGGATGAAACTTTGAAAACGGTGCGGCCATTTCCGGTAAAACGTTGAAATTTTGTTTATTTTAAAATGATCATAACTTCACTTCCTGGACTCTGTTTCAGACGTTTTTTTTTTTTTTGAAATTGGATATGTTCCTGAGAGGAATTCCAATATCCAATTTGTTTATGCAATGTTTTATCAGAAAATATTAGAATTCAGTCTGATGTGCGTGGCTCCCTTTTTGTCTCCCAAGATGCATGCATTGTGCATGGAAAAGTGTCTGCATGTGAATCCTGAGATGCATGCCATATATCTTCCACATGAAATTCAGAAAATAAATCTGAGATGGACTAGACATCATCTTCAATTAATGGAATACAAATTTGTGCAAACACTTGTGTAAAAGACTCTTCATAATAAAATGTTTGATCTTTTGATGGCTTCTCTTCTGGCTCTATCTGTTCAACCTCCTACATGAAATATTCACAATATTATTTATTCCCGAATAGAACCTCCAATTTGGTCCATAATTCATTTGGAGTTGATTCTTGTGAGTCATCATATACTTGATTGAGAATTTCTATGGCCATATCTTGTTTATTGAGAAAGTCATTTTTCTCATTGGCGGAATCAGGCTCTACTTCCATTGCCATGGTTATTTGATATAAGTCTCTACTTCTAAGAATAAGTAGAATCTTTGGCTTCCACTCCAAATAGTTATGAGGCATGAGAAGTATTATCGGTTAGTAAAACATATATTCCATATTTTCTGCGTTCTTCAATCTTCAGTACCTGCAAAAATAATTTGGTGTAGCTTTTGCTTAGCAATATGTCGACTTTGATACCATGTAAATGTGTTGAACCTGCATAGAATATGTCTATCTACAAAATACCACACACATTTTCAGAGAGAAATTGAGAAAGAAGAAGAAAGAGAGAAAGAATGGAAGAATTCTCATTAACTATATTCCACACTCAAAGAGTGAATAATTTACAATAGATATAGGATACATGAGTAACTAATGCACCATAGTGGTGGTCTAGAGTGATCTGGACACACACCAACAGTTACGGGAGTAAACTACCACCTAGTCTAGTCTCTCAGGCAGTTATGGGAGTGAACTGCCACCTAGTCTGAGTTAACTAGTCAACTAGTCTGAGTTAACTAGTTAACTAGTCTTTAGTTAACTGACTAAACAAAGAGTAGTGAGGAGTTAACTCAGGAAATCAAAGGTAATGCGCCAGTCTGGTGATGATCCCAAGGCAAGTGCACATTATTTGGTGATGATCCCAATATTGCATGGTGACAAAACCAATGCAGCATCTAAACTCAACTCAACTAGTCAAACTGAAGTGTCAACTGAAAGAGAATATTCTTCAGGTGGAATATTTTCCCTTAAAACATAGGAGATTGGATAATGATTAATTATGACTAATAAACNAATTATGACTAATAAACAAGGAAAAACCTTAGGAAAAATAAATCCTAGGTGTGTGTGAAGTAACTCCAACAGTTTTCCCTCTTTCCTACTTTATTTCAATGTATCTTTTGTATTTGGGTACCTAACATGGCCTCGTTGTCAGGACCCATTCTTTATTTTCACCATAGCGATGTTTAGGGGGGTGTTGGAGTTACTTCACACACATCTAGGATTTATTTTTCCTAACGTGAACATGTTTTCATAAGTTAGGTTCAAGGAGGCCCGATCTTGACAACTTACTTGACACATAGGCTAGGTTAGAGGAATTCATGCCTATTGTAGTTAGTTAAAACACATGCACATTTTTATTTAATAAAACTATTTTATGTCAAAGGAATATGCTCACATTCCTTCTATCCTAAAATAAAAAGGAATTATTGTCATTGTCATGCCTCATTCACCATCACATCGCATTCTTCATTGTGGCACCTCATTCCTCACTGTTAAACCCAAAACATGATTGTGCTTTGGAGAGAAAACTTCTCCAATCCTATGGATTTAAATTTGTCTAAAAAATTGGAATTAAATTTAGAAAATTGTTGGTGTATTTAGTTTCATTATAAAAATCGGGACACAAACGGTTAGAGGTAGGAGGCATTAACCTCATTTTTAACTTTTGTAAGTAATTTTTATTTCCAAATGATTGTTTATATTAATTTACATTTTTGTATATATTTCATTGTAGTGATTTTGAAATGGCTTCCAAAACCCCAAACCCTCATGTTTTAAATATAATAAATCTAAAATAAACCCTAATGAAAGCCTGGAAATTCCTAAGATAAACCCCAAGGAAATGCCTTACCATCGATGGAACATAATACTAAAATTCTAATAGAGATGGAAAACCTAATACATTTGAGAGATATCTATAGAAGAAGAAAGCCAACTTGGTGCTTCTTATCCTCATTTTGTGGATAACTAAGGAGATGATGTCTTGATGCCCTCAGGTTGCATATATGGAGTTCCAAGAGACTACATGACCAACAATACCCTTTTGCATAGATGGAAAACCCACTCACCACCACATATGGTCACAGGTTTACAGATGGAATCCACCACACCAATTGTCTTCTGGAAGGTAGTGGGCCTTTCTCAATGAGGTACATGTCAGTATTATGGTGAGCATAATTTCAATATTTAAGCTATTTGATTATATTGTATCTTAGATTGCTCTAGATTTCAAGATATGTGTCTGGAAATTATACATTTTTCCCTGCTTCACCTTGGTGGTTGACATTGTGCCCTAGTAAGTGGTTTTCCTTGGGGACGGGTTTGCTACTGGGAACTCCCTTAATGAGCCATGGTACCATTCCTGACAATACTTACCACTTTCCATCATTATTCCCCTCCATTTCCTTATCTCTTGGGATTTTGGGGTGTATTGACCCAAGAAGGGGTTGTCCCTCATTCTGTGGGAAGAAGGGGATAAAGGCCCAGAGGGGTTGGTGTTGGGAAAAAGATAAAATCCTTATATAAACCTTCCATATGCTTCACCCATGGATCACCCAAGAAAGAAATCAAACTCTTATCTTTGAAATAAAGGGGGCCCACAATATAATAAATAAATGCAATTAAAAGGTTAGTTGAAGGATAGGAGGTCTCATCATGAGCCGACCTATCACATCCATGGATATCTAGTGGTATGAAATTGTCATCATCTGGTCACCAAACCAGGCAAATGGCTCTCAGTTCCATGGTTGAGAGAAAGGGGGTCTTATCACGAGCCAACCTTCTCATTTACATTAAGTGTTTGTGGGTGACATTTCCATCACCTGGTCACCATGCTAGGACAGTGACCTTCAATCTATCCTTATGCTATTATGAATGAAAATATAAAGAAAGAAAGATAAAATGAAAATTGATGGGCTTAGGAAAAGTTCATTGTGGACAAAGGTACCACACACCCTCTATAAAGGCACCCATGAATGAGACACTATGCTCCCTTATATGCCATAAGCCCTATGCCCATTGAGTATTGACCCCATCCACCTCATACAATTTACATGGCTTAGAGATGGACCTCTTGGAATCTCTCCTTGACCTAGGGAAAGACCTACCCAGTAGGACACCTCATCAACCCTCCCATATTTAATCTTGACAAGTTGCATAGTGTCTTTGAGTTGTTAATTGTTTAATATGGTGATATTTGATGCACATGATTGGATGTATTATTTATTGATTGGATTAACTTATCATGATGTTATGAATTGTGATCCTTGGAGGGCGTGTTCATTTTTCTTTGCAGGATCTAGCTGGTGGAAAATTTTGAGAGAAAAAGCCTAGCTTGGGCTTCCATGGGGCTACAAGCCCACATGCTGGATGATAGGGGCCCACATGCTATATGAGAGAGATAAGACTTGGACAACCTATTACCTAGCCCACCCCTTGCTTCCCAAACGATTTTCCCAAGAGTGGAAAAATGTCCCACTTTTGAGCTTGATGTCATGATCTTGGGGACTAGGGCATGGTGGTGTGGTGCCACTCTTTGGCACATGGATGTTTTTAGGAGAAGAAGGTATTCACTGTGATATGAGTGCCTAGATTCTTGACACATGGCCTTTGGAGGCCCATCCATGCTTCTCCAACACCAACGATTTCCTCAAACTGGAAAAACATCCCATAAAGGGGTGACATCCTCCTAAATTAGGGTTTAATTTGTGCAAAAAGTGAAATTTTAAGTGAGTTGTTTAATATTACTTCATTAAGGGGGGAAAATTAGGGTTGTTGACCCCTAATATTGTGTTTTACTCCTTAATTTGTGGACAAACTATGTTATCTACTTTTAGTATAAATAGAGATCATAAGATCTCATTTTAAAACATAGCTCTCCCTTGCGGAGAAGGATACTTATCTGAATTTTTCGGCCCTCTTGGCTCTTTCTATCTCTTATGTAATTGTTATGGTTTATATTTTCTATTGGTGGTGAAAAGTGATGTGCTATGCTTGGAGACTCTTTCTTATGCATGTGGATGGACTTAACTTGGAAGATTTGGGTTTGATCTAGATTTTTTGTGGAATTTGTAAGGGAAAATTTGCATTTATTGTCTTTTGTCTTTATTTTTTCCATAATTATTGTTGGTTATAACCCTTGGAGGAGTATAAGGGAATACACCCTCCCCAAGGTTTTTTCTCTTGCTTAAGAAAGGTCAATTTTTACAAGTTTTCTTGTAGAACTACAAGAGTGTACACCCTCCAAGGTCATCTTGGTTTGTTTTGCAAATGCGAGGAAGTAAAAGAGATTAAACCCCTAGGGATTTGTGGATCAAACATTTCAATCCAAGTTTTGCTTCTCAAGGTCAAATATATTTTTCATGGTTGTTCCAAGAATAGTACAAGGGCGCACACCCACTTGGCATTTCCTAGATTGACTTAGCTACACTTGGGAACTACAAGGGAGTACACCCCCAAGTTCTTAGCCAAGCCATTTTTTTCATTGACCCCATAGTAAGGCACTAATAATATTTTAATTTTCATTGGAGATACAAAACATTTGCCTCGAAAAATGTAAAATTTTAACCTTTACAGGATTTCTCTTTTGGATAATGATCTTGATGCCTTGGGGGTTTTTCTTCCCTTAGAGCATCCCTTTTCTTCCATAATTTATCATTGTTGTACTAGCGTTTTTTCTACAGCCATTAGGCTGCACAAAATCACTAACCCTAGGCACTAATATCTCACTAACTAGACCCTAACTTTCCTCCATGTTTTAGTCACTAATCCCACTAACTAGGGTGCACCGTTTAAGCTACTTTTGGGGATTTTTCTATGGTTGATTTAGCTGCTACATGTCATTGAATGCTACAGCCATAAGGATGATAATTTACTGTAGAAAAGAATTTTATAAAAAAATTATTTATTCAATCTTAAAGTGCTATGCTCAAGTCATAAATTATTACTATATTCATTGATGATATTGCCAATTAATATTGCGCTTTATATGCTTATTTGGATACTTTATTTGCTGATATAAATTTTCATCCACTGCTGAAAATTAGGGACAAAAAGATTAACTTGCTGATCCATACTAACACATAGCATTACAAGGTGTATTTTCTTGTGTTTCAGGTAGGTACAGGTGCACCAGAAACTATCTCTTCACTTGGTATCCAATTACCTCTCTTCACTTACCATTCCCAACCAATCATTTCTTCCATCACTTGACCTTTCGGGGGAATTCTCCTTACACTTTTGTTCATCCTTTTCATTCCCCCTAGGGTCTCCAAGATTGCTTCCCAAGAGTGACCTTTGTCACCCCCCAAGTGTGGGAACTACATAAAGGTGACATTGGGTGTAGGATTCCCAAGTTGTAGTACTTGTGTTTGTGTTTGGGTATGGATTTTCCCAACCTGAAACTTGTGCTATTACATTTTGGTGTCATTGTTGGGGAAGATTTTGAATCTTCTTCATACCTAACGACACTTTGGTAAGATATCCCAAAGCCTTTCCCTTAGCTTACCTAGCGACTCCACCTGAGGAACATTCCCTTTTCACCTTTCTTGATGAGTTCATTTTGAAATTCATTTGGCAAATCCACCTTTCCAAAACCCTCCTTTCCCCTAACCTTTTTCCCCTGGGAGGTTCAAGCCTTCTAAGGTTTACCAAAGAAGGCCTCGTCTCAAGTCTCCCGTTGCTAAAACCATTTTCCATAGATCCCTTCCCCTTGATCCAATGGCTATCCCTTGGGAAAGAGACCTTTACAAACCCCTTAAAATTACCAATATCCAAGGTTACCCTAACCAGATGCCAACAGATTTCAAAAAGTAGTTGTTGAATTTCCCAGGAAACAATGTGATAAATTTCGAAGACCAAATTTATGTCATGGGTCGAGATATGGAAAATGTAGGTATTGATCATGAATATGTGTCCATGAGACTATTCACCTTATCATTGACTTAGGAATCCATTGATTGGCTCAAGGGACTCCCTGATAATTAGATCACGACCTATGATGCCTTTTTTTCCTTATTTAAAAGAAAATGGTGGGACACTTGGGAATCAGTTCAATCAAATAAAGAAAAAGGAGAATGAAATGGTAAGGGAATTCATTTCAATATTTGACATGTTGTACAATCAAATTCCAACAGATTATCATCCTACAACATCATCAGTTCGTCTCCTTTACATGAATTCATTTGAAGGGAAGTTTCGATACATTCTTAAAGATTAAAATCCCACGTCATTGGTAGAAGCTAAATAATTTAGTATCGACATTGAAGAGAATCTCCTTGATTAAAAAATAGAACCTTTTCAATACCCTCGCAAAAAGACATAATCAAGGACGAAGGTTTCCAACAAGTGTGTTCCTGATCCGATTTCTCTCCTAAATTAGAAGATAGACCAAATGAATACTCAGTTTGTCCAGGTGCAGAATCAACTTATGAACCATATGACTACAGTGGAAAGAAATCAATCTACTCCCAGACCTCAGTTTTTCAGACAATAGAGAGATGCCACCGGTTAGATACCAAGACCTCAACAAGAGGAAAAGGCCCCAGATACTTTGAAGCCTGTTGGGAAAGTTGATATAGAAGCTTGGTGTCTCCCATTCCAATAAACCCACAGGGAAGATGAATTCCCCCGAAAGGATGAATATTATCCTAATGATATAAACTTCATTATTTGAAATCTAAACAATGAACATGTTACTAAATAAGAGATCAATGAATCCATAAGAATAGGAGAAAGAGAGGGGAGAATATGAGCCTTAAATAAACTAACAAATGATCAGAAGAAGGAATTTAGGAGGGAAATTTTGAACTACAGAAGAAAAAATGCTTCAGCCCCTCTGTCATAGCCTGATACTCCTCTTCCACCAGTAGAAAAGGTGGCTCCACCACCTCCACCGCCTGTATATGAGTTGCCTCCTAAGATGATTCCTATAGATGACATTCAATTGAATATAGATGTTGCAAGCATGTTTGGAAAAATGAATATGAAGGTCCTAGTGATATAGATGTGTAAGATCCCTTCTGTAAAAAGGGAAATTTTGATATTCTTACAGGTGTCAGTCGAGAAGGAGGATCCTCCCATCATGTTAAACACTATGTATCTCGATCGACCAAGGGACAAGAACCCTCATTTCTACCTTTCATTGGACATGAATGAACTCCATTTGAACAATTTCATGCTTGATTCAGATGCCTCAACAAAAAT
The DNA here is from genome assembly GCA_010110895.2 of Picea sitchensis. Classification (NCBI taxonomy): domain Eukaryota; kingdom Viridiplantae; phylum Streptophyta; class Pinopsida; order Pinales; family Pinaceae; genus Picea; species Picea sitchensis. The sequence continues at coordinate 35,505 of SNQJ01S0030246.1, read as the reverse complement.
GTCATAGCATTGAGGGTAATGAAACAACTTGGTTTGAAGACAACCCGACCTTATGGAAATGTATGTGGTATTGATTCCAGAAAGGTCAAAGTCCTTGGGGTATGTGAGAACGTTGAGGTTTTCTTGATTGAATTTCCACATATCAACACTCTCATGATAGTAGTGATCGACGTTCCAGATGCTTGGGGGATGATTTTATCTAGGAGATGGTCTACTGCTCTTGGGGGTTTCCTTAGCATGGATCTCACCCATGCACACATTCCTATGGGGGATGTCACTTTTCAGATACTATACAATCGAGAGAAAGATAATAGACACATGATGGATGTTGATGGTCCTTATTATGCCAACGAATGTGATTATGATGTATTCCCAAAGACCATTGAGTATGATCCATCTGAGCTACCTTTTATGTAGGAGCAATCCATAGACACGCTTCTTCCATGGACAGATGAATACAAATACAAACTTGCAAAATATCATGGGAAGGAGCCAGGTTCTATCCAAATTTTGAAGAAGGAAGATGAGAAAAATGAAGAATTCATTGAAGATACAGTCCACACAGAGCCTCCACATGATAAGAGTACACCTTGCATCAATATTGATGAAGTAATTCTTGTGCTCATGTGGGACAAAAGAAAGGGAAAGCCTAGATATGAACATAAAGATAACAATTTATGGCTTGGCCCTTACATCATCAAGAAGAAGTCTGACAAAGAAAGGTACTATCCGAAAACATTAGGTGAGAGAAAGATGCCACTACCAATGGATGGTTCTCTTCTCCAACCTCACATCCAAGTCACATGACTTCTTCAGTGCCCATTCCCCAAGTAATTATGTAAGTCATTTTGATTCCCTTCATTTTTATCTTGATTGCTCATAATAGTTTAGATGCATTTCATTTTCATGTTACTCTGCTTGCATATAGACTTCATGCTTAGTTTAGATTTATTTTTTTTAAATGTCAATTTTTTTTTCTAGCTTAGTTGGTTTGGATTATGATCATATGAGAACAAGGATGAGTAGGCCATCCTGCACTTGAAATTTTGATGTTTCCTTGTAGGCACATGTCTACTAGGAGATGTTGTGGTTCTCATGCACTTTACGACGAGCACATGTCCCCAAGTAGGAGCCAGATGTTATCCCCATTTTGTGGATAACTAAGGAGATGATGTATCGAGTCCCTCAGGTTGCAGAGATGGAGTGTTGAGAGACTACATGACCAATAGTACCATTTTTGCACAAATAGAAAATCCACTCACCACCACAAATGGTCACAGGTTTACAGATGGAATCCACCACACTAGTTGGCTTCTAGATTATGGTGGTACAATGTAACACCCTGTTTCCCCCAGTCTGTAAAAATAACTGTATTGGCAAAGAACTATGGCAAACTCAAAGATGTGAATGTTTGACTTGATGGACCTTTGTATAAAAGGTCAATGAATGTAAATTATGTTATGAATATGTGTTGCATGACTGCTGGGAGAGGTATGTGCTAAAAAGAGACCACGATGGCTAATGAGAGGTGGTGGAAGGGACCTAGAATGGTTGCGTTAACTTCCACCGAGCCAGTACTGTATTGGTTTATACTTGCTCACAAACCAAAGCAACTCTTTGATCTTGGAATGGATTTCCCATCAGATTGGTAGGCGGGGAGGCTCCTCAAGAGTTAATGAGGGGATGGGGGTGAACCGCCCATCTGTAACAACCCTCAGACCTGACCACAGATGACGGAATTTGTGCCACACGTAACCTTGCAGACATAAATTGGCAAGAGAGGAAATGTGGTAAGGCAGAGAGCAGTGCGCGCGACGGGGGATCACGAAAGAGACTGGAGAAACCCTGGAAATGCAGGGAGTTCTGAATATAAGGAGAAGGAGAGTAACCTTCGTCCTGGATTGTTTTCCTGTATCAGGAGAAGGAGATTAACCTTCATCCTTGATTTTCTATCAAGCTAGAAATAGGAGACTGAACCTTAAAGCATCATGGTCTAGCTCGGGGGTGGCTAGTGGTAAATCCATTTGGAGCCACTGAGCCTACGGTTGGGTGGAAATGAGCACCCCTCTTAGTAGTTGGATCACGCCTGGTAGATTTGATAAGTGTTCTATACCTTGTATTTCGAACTAAATATCATAAATGCATGCTTGTATTTGTATGCCCATAATAATTCCTGTGTAGAATGATTACCTGGTGTTTTAAACTGGAGATAATGGATGCATGTGTATGTTTATATGTCACCGTTGGTTTTTGTATAAATGGTTAAATCTAGAAACCTTATGCAAGGAAGGATAGTTCTCTAAGGTCTCGGAGTCGTGGGAGCAAGAAGCCCCGAGAAGTTGAATTTTGTGATTCAAGCTCAGAAGGGATAGCGAGCCCAATTATAGAAAGAGGGAATACCCTATCATTTGGTAAAAAAACGGTCGAAATCCTTTCGGGAATACCTCGGATATGTCAAAAAAGATGGATCTAGAGAAGCAGTGCATGCGTTAACACCTCACCCCTTTCAGCCTTCGCAAGTAGCGATGAGACCCAGGACCGTAGATCCAAGGATCTGACGGAGCCCTAATGACTGTCGATCTTAGCCTTTGTATGGGCAAGAGAGTAGCATTTTGATGACTCACGACTTGGAGTAGTCAAGGGTAGGACTACATGAACTGGTGATTCGCGAGATCGTGACGTAATCATGGTCATTGGATCTAGGGCACGAGAGGACCGTTGGATTATAAATTTCGTAGTTATCGCCTATTAGGGGTTCGGAACTTGAGGGAGATTCCTTTCGATTGTGGAAGTCGCGAAGAGCCGAACGCCGAGGGCTCGTGCAAGCACATGACACATCCTTAAGTGGGGACCGCATGGTTGACTTATCGTATCTCAGGAACTCGCAAAGGAGGAGCATGAGGGCTCAACACTCCAACCCGCGAAGTTGCGAGGTGAGAGTAGTGCTAGTATTTAGCCTAGGAAGCAGGTAACCGGTGGTGGACACATGTCACACTGGGGAAGAGTCAACCCATTGTTGACTTATCATGGCTCGGGGTTTCACAGGATGAAGAAGTTGCACCTTGATCACTAAGGCCGCGAAACACCGAGAGCCGAGGTCTCGTGCGACGTGTAGCGACGACACAGCTCGTGAGCATAGTATAGCGGGGTTCACAAGTGGCGTGTGTGCATCGCTTTGGCAGAGTCCATGCAACATTGACTTCTCGCGTCTCGGGGATTCACGAAAGAGGAGCACGAGAACTCAAAACCTCAAATGGCGAGGTTGTGAGTAGTGCTAGTGTTTGGCCTAGCCCATGGTTACAGGTAGTAGGCACTAGTGAGGAGGGAGCCATACCTGCATAGCATCTCGGGTATCGATGTTTGGAGAAAGGGGAGTCGAGTATCTCGATTCCCGACTTGCGAGTTGCGAAAGGTGCTTGCGCTAAGCCCAACTTGTGGTCGTTTGGGGAAGTTTAAGGAAGGAGAGGGTTTGTGCTAGGCCCCATAGAAGTCTCGAGTATTCTGTTCCTCGAAGGACAAGATGAAAAATCTAAGTTGTTGTAGTGGGTGTGTGACAAATTGGTATCAGAGCATGGTTAAAACACTTCGCCTGCTTGGGCTCACGAACGAGTTGTGCAGAAACTCCATTTGAAGTACTCTTAAAAGGAGTAACCGTCTATTTTAACCCCTTTAGCAAAAGCCAAAGTTAATAATGAAAATTCCTATTGTGTGTGCATTTGAAAAATATGAATTATGCACTGATTGTGAATGAATATAATGTTGACTAACAATAAGCGTTTTTCTTGCACAACAAGTGGATTATCAACCACGGGAAATTGCAGACGCATCGAATGGTGACGCACCAAGAAGTGGGGGATGGCTCCCACAATAGAGACGAAGAGTCTGACGAAAGGAGAGTGGTAGAGACCCCTCCCGATCTAGCTGAGACTGTGAGAAGCCTCATGGTTGAACTATAGAGCTGCAAGGAAGACAATGAGAGGTTGATAAAAGAGCAAGAGAAGCAGATAGAAATTAATGCAGTCTTGTTGCAGAGTTTATCCGACATACAAAGACAATTACAGGATGAACCTGACACTAGTCACGTGGACCGACGACAGACAAAGAAAAGTCGAAGTCCACCTGGGATACAGAAACGTGGTCTTTCAAGTGGCCACATTGGGAAGAGCACCTCAAGAAAGGTCCACCCCATAGATAAGGGACAAGCATCAGACGATTCCTCTGGAAAGGAAACTGGTGACTCAGAGGGATCTTCTAGTAGTAGAACTAGTTCTTATTCCCAAAGAAAACGAAAGAAGTGAAATCATTCCAAGAGTCACAATCTCAAAGAATTCAAGAAGGCCAAACCACCCTCTTTCAATGGTGAAATAAAGAAAGGGGAGGAAGCGGAGACTTGGCTGCTTGGACTAAAGAAATATTTTAGAGTCCATGACTTCTTAGAAAAATTGAAGGCCCAAGTAACCACTTTCAACTTGAATGGAAAGGCTTCCATTTGGTGGGAAGACCTTAAGAATGTAAAAGGGATTAACGAAGAGGACCTATCTTGGGAACAGTTTGAGAAATACTTCAAAAATAAGTATCTGTCGGAAAAGTATTTCGATGAAAAGGCTAAAGAATTCTATGAACTCAAACTGGGGCAACACACCATAGAGGAATAAGTCAGCAGATTCCTCGAATTGTTGAGGTACATACCCTATATAAAAGTAGAGAAGGCAAAGGTGCAATGATTCATTAGCGAACTACCTAAGGACTATCAAAACAGGATTGAGTTTGACGAGCCAAAGACCCTAGAAGACACTATCCGAAAGGCAAGATATTGTTACGAACAGCTGGGGCATCGGACATAATCTCGCAAAAATTGGAAGCAGAAGAATAGTTTGGGATTCCAAAAAAAGAGGTTTAGATCCCCAAGATTTAAAAACTATAAGAAGGACTCAAGGATGATCTTCCCAACCCGAAGTGTACACCAGCAGAATTTTCCCTCCCAGAGCGGAAATAAACCTTCTGGATCTACCCTAGGAAAGATTGATAACCCAAAGAGAGAACCCTTGAAATGTTGGGGTTGTGAAGAACATCTACTGAGGGATTGCCCACACCGACAACAGAACATTTAGAGAATTTACAACGTTCAAGAAGCTACCACCATCAATGACGTGGCTAGGAGTGTGCCACAAATTTATGTAGCCTTGGATAATAAAGAAGCTGACCACCAAGATTCAGTGGTGGAGATGGAAGGTACGATCACCAACCATCTAGTGTCTATTCTAATTGAACCTGGTTCAAATTTGAGTTATATAGCTCCTAAGGCTATTGATAAGTGTAAATTACAGCCACATAAACACACCAAGCCATGGATGGTATAGTTAGCCAATGACACCAAAAGAAAGGTAGCAGAGGTCATACCATCTTGCCAATTCACTATGGGTGAATTCCCCACCCAAGCAACCCTTAACATACTACCCCTAGGATCATATGACCTATTGATTGGAATGGAATGGCTAGCCACATATAAAGCCAGATTGGACTGTTACCATAAAAATTTAGAGTGTGTAGGTGAAGAAGGAAGAAGAATAACCCTTCGAGGGATCCAAAAACCTGTCTTGCTGAGACGAATATCATCCCTTCAAATGAGAAAGTATTGCAGAAAAGGATGTCTACTTTATGCGATACGGGTGTTGGAATCGGTTGAAGATGACAAACCAAGCCTCGAAGACCACCCCACACTAAGAGAATATAGAGATGTATTTCCAGAAGAGGTACCAGGTCTACCTCCAAGAAGGGACATTGACTTCTCGATAGAACTTGCACCGGGAGCAGTGCCAATGTCTAGGACACCCTACAGGATGCGCACACCTGAGCTAGTTGAGATTAAATTACAACTAAAAAAAATGATGGACAAAGGCTATATCCGATCCAGCGTGTCTCCATGGGGAGCACCAGTTCTGTTTGTAAAGAAGAAAGATGGTACCCTCCGACTATGTATAGATTATAGACAACTAAACAAGGTAACCATAAAGAACAAGTACCCCTTACCCAGGATCGATGACTTGTTCGATCAGTTGGGAGGTGCTTCCATCTTCTCAAAGTTTGACTTGAGATCTGGAGACCATCAAGTCCAAATCAAGGGTGAAGACATCCACAAAACTTCCTTTAGGATGAGATATGGTCACTATGAATTTGTGGTAGTACCACTCGGATTAACCAATGCCCCTGCCACATTTATGTGCTTGATGAACAATGTGCTCAGCAAATTCCTAGAAAAATTTGTACTTATTTTTATTGATGATATATTAATTTACTCCAAAAATAGAGAGGAACATGAGGAACATATTAGACTCATGCTTCAAGTGTTAAGAGAACATCAGCTCTATGCCAAATTTTTCAAGTGCGACTTTTTCCAGAAGAAAATACATTACTTGGGTCATGTCATATCTGAAGAAGGAGTAGCAGTAGACCCTGACAAGACCAGGTCCATCATGGAATGGTATACTCCAAAGGATGTTTCAGATATCAGATCCTTTATGGGCTTAGCAAGATACTATAGGAGATTTATAAAAGGATTCTCCAAGATTGGTTGCCCAATCACTGCCCTCCGGAAGAAGGGAGCTAAATTCACGTGGACACAAGAATGTGAAGAAAGATTTCAATCCCTAAAACATCTACTGACCCACGCACCTGTGTTGAAGATCGTCGATCCCGAAGCTGACTTCCCCGTGTGCACAGATACCTGCAAGGAAGGGCTCCAAGGAGTCCTTATGCAAGGAGGAAGTGTAGTCTGCTATGAATCCCAAAAATTGAATGAACACGAAGTCAACTATGTGACCCGTGATCTAGAACTGGCTGCCATAGTGCACGCCTTAAAAATGTGGAGGCATTACCTCCAGGGAAGAAATTTTTTACTTATGACAGACCACTATGTATTGCGATATCTATTTGACCAACCAAAACTCAATGCTAGACAATCTAGGTGGATGGCCCTTCTAGTGAGTTTGATTTCAAAATCAAACATATCAAGGGAAAGGAAAATAAGGTGGTCGATGCCCTTAGCAGAAGTATGAAAACAATTCATCTGGCAGCAGTGAGCACCTGCGAGATGAATGCCAAGGAAAGAGTCAGGAATGCACAAGAGGCAGACACATTCTTTCAGACCGTGACCTCGTATCTGGAGCAAGAACCCACATGAATAAAATATGAAGGCTACCAGATGATAGATGGAGGTCTGCTAACTTACAAAAACAGATTGTATATTTTGGAATTTGATGACTTGAAGAGGTTCATAATGGATGAACTACATAAAAGACCCTATACTGGTCATCCTGGATACCAAAAGATGATCAAAGCCACCAGGAAACAATTCTATTGGCCTGGATTGAAGAAAGACATAGCTGATTACTTAGCCAAATGCATAGAATTCCAACATGTTAAAGTAGAACACCAACACCCAACAGGATTATTAAAACCTCTACCAATCCCGGAATGGAAGTGGGAAACCGTTTCCATGGACTTCATCACTGGATTACCAACATCAACCAAACAGAATGACGCCATCATGGTAGTGGTGGATAAATTGAGAAAGTTTGCCCATTTTATCCCCGTCAAATCGACTTGCATGGAAATCGATATCTCCAGTGTATTCATGAAGGAGATATTCAGACTACATGGTATGCCTAAGGAGATCGTGTCTGACAGAGACATAAAATTTACTTCCAACTTTTGGAAATCCTTGATGGCTGGTCTGGAGACCAAATTACTATTTAGCACAGCCTATCATCCTCAAATCAATGGATAGACGGAAATGGTGAACCAAATATTAGAATACATGCTAAGGATGCATGTAATGCATCAACCCCAAAAATGGGAATATTACGTGCCACTGGTGGAATTCGCCTACAACAATGGCTACCAAGAATCCCTGAAGATGAACCCTTTCGAAGTCCTCTATGGTAGACCGTGAAATACTCCAGTCAGTTGGAGTAATCCCGTTAACATAGTTACTATTGGACCCGACATGTTGAAAGAAATGGAACAACAAGTGACTCAGATAAAATAGAATCTAAAGGTCGCTCAGAACAGACAGAAAAGTTATGCCGACCAAAAGAGAACTCCGAGAGAATTCAAGACGGGAGACCATGTATATCTCAGAGTTAGGCCCAGGAAGAGTTCCATGAGGATGGGAGCTTGTGCCAAGTTGGCCCCTCGGTATTGTGGAACCTTCGAGTTTCTAGATAGAGTGGGACCTGTAGCCTATAGGCTAGCACTTCCTCCCACAGTAAAAGACATAATGTTTTCCATGTTTCATTATTGAAGAGATATGTACATGATTCTAATCAGATAATTGATTGGTCTATGATCCAGGTGGAAATGGAGGGAGAATTCCTACCAGAACCTCAATGCATACTGGACAGAAAGGAAACCCCACTTAGGAACCGAAGCATTGCATAGGTCAAGGTGCAGTGGAAACATTTTGGCCCAGATGAGGCTACATGGGAAATGGAATATGCCATGAAACAGGCATATCCGATTTTGTTTACTTCTGCACATACATGTCATATTGATAGATGAGAACATTGAGGACGATGTTCCTTTAAGGGGGAGGGAATTGTAACACGTTGTTTCCCCCAGCCTGTAAAAATAAATATATTGGCCAAGAACTATGGCAAACTCAAAGATGTGAATGTTTGACTTGATGGACCTTTGTATCAAAGGTTGATGAATGTAAATTATGTTATGAATATGTGTTGCATGACTGCTGGGAGAGGGATGTGCTAAAAAGAGACCACGATGTCTAATGAGAGGTGGTGAAAGGGACCTGGAATGGTTGCTTTAGCTTCCACTGAGCCAATACTGTATTGGTTTATACTTGCTCACAAACCAAAGAAACTCTCTGATCCTGGAATGGATTTCCCATCAGATTGGTAGGTGGGGAGGCTCCTCAAGAGTTAATGAGGGGATGGGGGTGAACCGCCCATCCGTAATATCCCTCAGACCTAACCGCGGATGGAAGAATTTGTGCCACACACAACCTTGCAGACAGAAATTGGCAAGAGAGGAAATGTGGTAAGGCAGAGAGTTGTGCACGCGATGGGGATCACGAAAGAGATTGGAGAAACCCTGGAAATGCAGGGAGTTATGAATATCAGGAGAAGGAGAGTAACCTTCATCCTAGATTTTTTTCCTGTATCAGGAGAAGGAGAGTAACCTTCATCATTGATTTTCTGTCGAGCTGGAAATAGGAGACTGAACCTCAAAGCATCGTGGTCTAGCCTAGGGGTGGCTAGTGGTAAATCCATTTGAAGCCACTGAGCCTACGGTTGGGTGGAAACGAGAACCCCTCTCAACAGTTTCATCATGCCTGGTAAATTTGATAAGTGTTCTATACCTTGTATTTCGAACTAAATATCATGAATGCATGCTTGTATTTGTATGCCCATAATAATTCCTGTGTAGAATGATTGCCTGGTGTTTTAAACTGGAGATAATGGATGCATGTGTATGTTTATATGTCACCATTGGTTTCTGTATAAATGGTTAAGTCTGGAAACCTTATGCAAGGAAGGATAGTTCTATAAGGTCTTGGAGTCGTGGGAGCTTGAAGCCCCGAGAAGTTGAATTTTTTGATTCAAGCTCAAAAGGGATAGCGAGCCCAATTATAGAAAGAGGGAATATCCTATCATTTGGTAAACGAACGGTTGAAATCCTTTCGGGAATACCCCAGATATGTCAAAACTGATGGATCTAGAGAAGGAGCGGAAGCATTAACACCTCGCCCCTTTCAGCCTTCGCAAGTAGCGATGAGACCTAAGACCACAGATCCAAGGATCTAACGGAGCCCTAATGACCATCAATCTTAGCCTATATATGGGCAGGAGAGTAGCATTTCGCTAACTCGCGACTTGGAGTAGTCAAGGGTAGGACTGCATGAACTTGCGATTCACGAGATCATGATGTAATTGTGGCCGTTGGATCTAGGGCACGGGAGGACCGTTGGATCAGAACTTTTGTAGTTATCGCCTATCGGGGGTTCATAACTTGAGGGAGTTTCCTTTCGATTGTGGAAGTCGCGAAGAGCCGAACACCAAGGGCTCGTGCAAGCATGTGACCCATCCTTAAGTGGGGAATGCATGGTTGAGTTATCGTATCTTGAGAACTCACGAAGGAGGAGCATGAGGGCTCAACACTCCAACCCACAAATTCGCGAGGTGCGAGTAGCGCTAGTATTTAGCCTAGGAAGCGGGTAATCGGTGGCGGACACGTGTCACACTGGGGAAGAGTCAACCCACTGTTGACTTATCGTGGCTTGGGGTTTCATAGGATGAAGAAGCTGCACCTTGATTTCTAAGGCCGCGAAACGCCGAGAGCCAAAGTCTCATGTGATGGGCAATGATGACACAACTCATGAGCATAGTATAGCGGGGTTGACAAGTGGCGTGTGTGCGTCGCTTTGGCAGAGTCCATGCAACATTGACTTCTCATGTCTCGGGGATTCGCGAAAGAGGAGCACAAGAACTCAAAACCTCAAATGGCGAGGTTGCAAGTAGTGCTAGTGTTTGGCCTAGCCCACGGTTACAGGTAGGAGGCGCTAGTGAGGAGGGAGCCATACCCGCATAGCATCTTGGGTATCGGTGTTTGGAGAAAGGGGAGCCGAGGGTCATGATTCCTGACTCGTGAGTTGCGAAAGGTGCTTGTGCTAAGGCCCGCTTGTGGTCATTTGGGGAAGTTTAAGGAAGGAGAGGGTCTGTGCTAGGCCCCATAGAAGTCTTGAGGATTTTGTTCCTCGAAGGAAAAGACGAAAAATCTAAGTTGTTGTAGTGGGTGTGTGACATACAAGTCAGTATTATGGTGACATCATTTCAATATTTAAGCCATTTTATTATGTTGTATCTTATATTTCTCTAGATTTCATGATATGTTCTTGGAAATTATTAATTTTTCCCTACTTCACCTTGGTGGTTGACATTGTTCCCTAGTAAGTGGTTTTCCTTGTGGATGGGTTTGCTACTGGGAACACCCTTAATGAGCCATAGTGTTATTCCCGACCATACTTATCACTTTCCATCATTATTCCCCTCCATTTCCTTATCTCTTTGGATTTGTGGGTGTATTGACCCAAGAAGGGGTTGTCCCTCATTCTATGGGAAGAAGGGACTAAAGACTCAGAGAGGTTGGTGTCGGATAAAATATAAAATCCTTATATAAACCTTCCATATGCTTCGCCCAGGGAGCACCCAAGAAAGAAATGAAATGATTATATTTGAAATAAAGGGAACCCACAATATAATAAATAAATGCTTAAAAGGTTAGTTGAAGGATAGGAGGTCTCATCATGATCCAACCTATCACATCCATGGATATCTGGTGGTATGACATTGTCATCATCTAGTCACCAAACAAGGGAAATGGCTCTTAGTTGCATGGCTAAGAGAAAGTGGGTCTCATCACGAGCCGACCTTCTCATTTCCATTAGGTGTTTGTGGGTGAAATTTCCATCACCTTCTCACCATGCCAGGGCAGTGAGCTTCAATCTCTCCTTATGTTATTATTAATGAAAATATAAAGAAAGAAAGATAAAAGGAAAATTGATGGGCTTGGAAAAAGTGCATTATGGATGAAGGTACCACACACCCTCTACAAAGGAACCCATGAATGAGACACTACAACCCCTTGTATGTCATGAGCCCTATCCCCATTGATTCTTGACCCCATCGACCTCATACACTTTACATGGCTTAGAGAGGGACTTTGCAAGATACCAGATATATAAAATATGGTGACTCGGGCACAGGGGAAGTGTCATCATCGTCTTCTTGAATATCCTCAGAGATGGCCATAAAGAGCTTTTGTTCCTTACATTTGTGGCCTGGGAAATATTTGTCATCACAATTATAACAGAGGCCTTTGAGTTGGCGTTCAGCCATTTTAGCCCGGGTCAATTTTTGGATTTTTAATGGGGCGGAGGGAGTAGTGGGGTTTACTAGTTTAGGGCGTGGGAAAAAGGAAGGCTTACGGTTTTGAGAGGAAACAATT
>SNQJ01S0030246.1:0-10072 GCA_010110895.2 Picea sitchensis | reverse complement strand
CAAGCTTAAATATGGGAGGGTTGACGAGGTGTCATATTATGTAGGTCATGTCCTAGGTCAAGGAGCGCTTCCAAGAGGTCCCTCTCTAAGACATGTAATTTTTATGAGGTGGACGGGGTCAAGACACAATGGGCATAGGGATCATGACATACAAGGTGTCTTAGTGTCTCATTCATGGGTACCCTTTGTAGAGGGTGTCTGGTACCTTCGTCCATAATGCACTTTTTCCAATCCCATCAATTTCCTTGTATTTTTCTTTGTTAATATTTTCTTTCATAATAGAATAAGGAGAGATTGAAGGTCACTACCCTAGTGTGGTGACCAGGTGATGGAAATGTCACCCACAAACACCTAATAGAAATGAGAAGGATGGATCGTGATGAGACCCCCTTTCTCTCAGCCATTCAAATGAGAGCCATTGCCTTGGTTTGGTGATCAGATTATGGAAATGTCATACCACTAGATATCTATGGACGTGATAGGTCAGCTCATGATGAGACCTCATATCCTTCAACTAACCTTTCAATCATTTCTTTATTATATTGTGGGTCCCCTTTATTCAAAGATAAGTGTTTCATTGTTTTTCTTGGGTGATCCTTGGGTAAAGCATCTGGAAGGTTTATATAAGGATTTTATATTTTACCCAACACCAACCCCTCTGGGCCTTTAGCCCCTTCTTCCCATACAATGAGGGACAACCCCTTCTTCGGTCAATATACCCTAAAATCCCAAGAGATAAGGAAATGGAGGGGAATAACGATGGAAAGTGGTAAATATGGTTAGGAATGGTATGATGGTTCATTAAGGGAGTTCCTAGTATAAAACCCATTCCCCAAGAAGAGAACTTACTAGGGCACAATGTCAACCACATTACTACATATGGGTGGATTATTCCACGAAATTTTTCCACGTTTCCATTATTTTCATGTTTTTCTAAATTGGAAGGGATTTTCGTCGCTATTGCCACGAAAGTTCGTCTCTATTTCCACAAATATGTTTTTTTTTTAAATTGGGCGTGATTTTTGTCGCTATTTCCATGAAATTTCATCATTATTGCCACAAATATTTCCTACCTCAAAAAGCATCTGCTAACCCACATGGCTTGCAACGAATAGTTGACTTTTTGCAGGTCAACTCATGCATTTTCGTCACTATATCGACGATAATTAATCTATATATACCCGACTTTAAGAGACTTTGTGACACATTTTCTATAGTTGTGACATTGTTCGTGGCTTTTGTTTGAGTTGTTTATTTTTTTCGTCACCCACCGGTTGAACAAATCCAATTCTCGATCTACATAGCTCGGATTTTGAACTTGCAAGGTTAGTATGTTTTTTTATTTATTTATTTACATGTGCTCATTTAACTTGTAAATTTTTGTTGGGGAGAGAACGAGAGAGTCGGCCAAAACCCTAGTTTCAACCCGACGCAGATTGCTCCGGGCTAGTTGCAGACCACGGCACAACGAACCATCAACGGCTAGCGGACGTCAACTGCCCTTCACTGACACGCCAGAATGGGTACAGAAGAGGGAGGGAAACCCCCCTTGTACAATAACATTACTGCCAATGATCGCTCAAGCACCAGAGAAAAACGCCCCTCGTTCGAGCCGCCCTTACAGTTACGCGATCGACTTCTGGCTAGAGAACAAGGTCTCAAGAAGGAGATGGAGACGAAATCTAGCACATCCCATCCAAAAGCACCTCGTGGCTGGGAACCAGGCAAATTCATTCCACAAATGGACAAAACGTCGAGATACCTCATAAGCTCAACAAGAGTAGGGGAACATACCCAATTCATGAGAGAACACGCCCTCATTGGCAATTTCCTGGGCCTATGTCCATCAAAAAGAGATCTAAACAAATGGATAAAACACTGGTGGAACCCCAAAGGAGACTATGAGGTCCAACTCAGTTCCAAAGGTTTCTTCACAATCATCCTGTACAACCCAGAAGACAGAGACAGGATATTTGAGAACGGGTCGTACTTTTATAACTCAGCAGGGTTATTCTTGCGTTTCTGGACTGAAAGATTTAGCCTAGACAAGGAGGATTTCATGATGGCTCCTGTATGGATCCGCCTTTACTCCTTACCGCAAGAGTTATGACTGGAAGAGATTCTCATGGGCATAGGAAACACACTGGGCCAATATGTCAAAGCATCAGAAGCCACAAGGCAGAGGAAATAGACTTCATACACCAGGATTTGTGTCTACATGAATATTTCTAAGGCCCTACCAGGAGCTGTAACTCTGGAATACTAGGATGAGGACTGGCAATAAACATTGGACTATGAACACATCCCTTTTCATTGCAGGAGATGTCATGAGCATGGTCACCTCTTCAGAGACTTCCCCTTGATTAAACAAGCTACCAAAGAAAATGATACCATACAGAAAGATGTCTTCACCAAGGTCACAGCCAAAAAGAAAAACCCTCCAAGGAAGCAAGCCCCAAATCCCAGACAAAAGATCTCTACCAAAAACTCCTATGAGATTATGAACTAGCTACCATAAGATAAGAAAATCCAAGATCCGCACAAGGAATCGCAACAGGCCCAAGGGGAGACCNCCCCCCCTCGCCCAAATCATGAAATCTATACATAAGAAAGAGGAGACGGGGACGCAGACACCCCAATGTAGCTGGACGACAGAGATCTAGCGGGCATAGATCTGGAAAAGCTCGAGGAGGCTCTGAATCAAAAGGACCTGCAAACCCTTCCTAAAGAAAAACTACGCAAGGTACACAAGGTCTTTCTTAACTCCTCAGCAGGATCCGCAGCACGCCTGGGTATAGCCACGGACTCGAGTTCAGGCTCAAAAAGAATATTCTGTGATAACAAAAGAAGGGGGTGGAAAACAACGCAACAACTCATCAAGGAGGCGGAAAACCTTATGATAAACTCAGGGAAGATCCACAAGATTTCGGAGAGATACCTCCACCCAACACCATCCTCTTAATGATGAAGATCATTACCTGGAACATTAGAGGACTCAATGGTTGATCCAAACAAAGGATCCTCTGAGACTGCATCAAAGCAGAAAATTCAGACATCCTAATGTTATAGGAAACCAAATGTGCAGGGCAGAAGATGAAACCATCTTCCAGCGTATCTAGAGAGGATGTAACTTCATGTTAACAGACTTGACAGGAGCCTCAGGGGGTCTAGCTATCCTCTGGAACCCATGCAACATTACTCTAAGCAAATCCTTCTCAACTATAGGTACAATAACGGCCCACTTTGAGGTCACAGGCTTGAATTAGGAAGGGGCCATCACAAATGTTTATGACCCCCAAAGCCAACAAGACAAAGATAAACTCATGGAGCGGCTAGCACTAATCAAGACTCTGGTGACAACACACAACTGG
This sequence comes from Picea sitchensis, assembly GCA_010110895.2. NCBI lineage: Eukaryota > Viridiplantae > Streptophyta > Pinopsida > Pinales > Pinaceae > Picea > Picea sitchensis. Next base: position 6,701 of record SNQJ01S0030246.1, on the reverse strand, counting down.
ATCTTAGGAGGCGACTTCAACATGATCCTGTCGCTGGAGGAAAAAATAGGAGGCAGCAAGAACCTCGAGTAAGACAGTGGTAAGTTCAAAACCCTCATTGATCATCTAAAGCTAGTAAACATAGAAAATAGCAATGGCATCTTCACCTGGTCCAATCGTAGATCGGGCAACCAACACATTGCTTGTCATCTCGACCACTTCCCGTTGACTGGGGAATTAATGGAAGAAGGATCTTATATGGAAAGTCTTATTCTCCCAAAAGCCGGGTCGGATCACTGGCCTCTTGTTTTTAATCTATAAACAGGAGCAACACCCAAATACAAACCCTTTCGTTTCGAGAAATTCTGGCTCTCACACCCAGATTTCCATCAGTTAGCAAAATCCTGGTAGGCACAAGTGGAAATAGATCATGGCACTAGCATGTATAAATTCCAGCAACGCCTCAAAAACTTCAAGCAGCTATTGAAACACTGGAACAAGAACACCTTTGGTAACATACTCCAAAGCATACAGGACATAGAAAATAAACTTGTGGAGATACAAAAAAATTTCATCTCAGGATCCCGGACCACTGAACTAATGAAAGAGGAGGAAAATATTCAAGTGCAATTAGAAGAGAGAAGAAGGCAAGAGGAAATATTGTGGAAACAAAAATCCAGGGTACAATGGCTCAAAGAAGGGGAAAAGAACACAAAATTCTTCCACAGAGCAATGGTGCACCGCCGCCACATCAACGGAATAACCCACTTAGAGGATAGCTAGGGAAATCCAATTAGAGAACATTCTCAGATAGAGGTAGAGCTAACCAACTACTACCAGGACCTTCTAACGGAAACTAGGGAGGATAGAACGACATTCATCCAAAGGGTCACCAGACACATACCCTCTCTGGTAACTCTGGAACAAAACATAGCCCTAATGCGGCCCATCACCCAAGAGAAATTCGACCAAGCCGTAAAATCTATGCCCCCAGGAAAATCCCCCGGCCCGGATGGGTTCACCACTGATTTTTTCCACCACTGTTGGGACCTGGTCAGGGTAGAAGTTTGGGAGGTAGTAGAGGAATCGAGAGCATCAGGCCTAGTCCTACCGACTCTCAATGCCACCTTTCTCACCCTCATTCTGAAAGAGGAACGGGTCACAAACCCTAAAAAGTTCAGACCCATCGCCCTCTGCAATGTAATTTACAAAATCATAACAAAGGTGGTGTCCAATCGACTCAAACCCATACTGACCCATGTCATCTCCAAGGAACAGGCAGGGTACGTAGAAGGAAGACAAATCATGGACAATGTCATCCTGGCTCACGAGGTCATCCACTCCCTCAAGACATCAAGAGCTCCAGGTATGTTAATCAAACTTGACCTTTCAAAATCTTTTGACATAGCCAGCTGGCAGTATCTTCAGGCTGTCTTAGAGTCTTTTGGATTTGATCAGCATTGGGTGGACTGGATCTTACATCTCACCTCCTCAGCCTTCTTCTCCATTCTAGTTAATGGGGTCCCGTCCCAACCTTTTTCACCTTCCATAGGTATCAGACAAGGGGACCCCCTTTCTCCCTTCTTGTTTGTACTTATGGCGGAAGGCCTGGGACGTTACATCAAATCGGCAATCACAGACAACTCTCTCAAAGGCCTGCCTCTGCACAATATCTATCCAACGCCCTCTCATAGTCAATTTGTCGATGACACCCTCCTACTGAACTCCCCAATGGCCCGAGATGCCAACAAGCTAAACTCTATCCTCTCAGACTTCACAGAAGCTTCAGGCATGTCTCTTAACCTAGACAAGTCCAAACTTTATTTTTTCAACACCCTGACATTTTTCTAGCTCCACATTTCCAGACTCCTAGGAATACCCAAGAGATCCCTTTCGTCCAAATATTTAGGTGTTCCTCTCACGGGCGTGGAAGCAAGATCCATCTCCTGGGACAACCTTCTTCTTTCCATCTCCAACAGACTGCGCAACTGAACTTTCAGACCAAACAACATCGCTTCCAGGCTGGTCCTCCTCAAATCCGTTTTACAAGCCCTACCTACTTACCTCTTCACCGCTCTAGCAGTTCCTAAACAGGTCATCAAAGCCATAAGGAACCTCCAGCGAAACCTCCTCTAGCATGAACATCAACCTAACAAGAAATGGGCGCTAGTAAGCTGGGACAGAATTTGCACACCAAAAAGCCTAGGAGGATTGGGACTTCGTGATCCAGGGAAACTCAATCAAGTAATGGGAGCCAAAATCTGGTGGAGATGGTTAAAAACCCCAACAGCTGTCTGGGCGCAAATATGGAAGCAGAATTACACCCCCCTCACACTAGATAATCAACTTATTAGACACAATGACCGACTACAGGGCTCCAACATATGGAACACAGCTTGGCAAAATCGTACGTTGGTTCAAAATCATGCTTTCTGGGAAGTCCTAAATGGATAAAGCGCCATGTTCTGGAAAGACTCGTGGCAGCAATTCAAACCCTTAGATGAACTGGAGGAGATAAACACACTCAAACAAGCTCTCAACTAGGATACATCTTTAAGGGTGAAATACCTCTGGAAAGCCGAGGAACAACGACATCAATGGCGCCATTGGAAAACCTCTAGTCGGGATCTAGGGGTCCCAGAGAATCTCAATCTGTAGAACTGGAAATTCCATGCTAACCACCAGAAAATACCCAATAGAGAAAGTATGGACATCCTCAGATGGGGGTATTCCACAGCTGGCACTTTCTCAATAAAGGAAGCTTACTTCCTACAGGGTAATCACCAGAATCAAAACAAGGAGAACATATGGAACAAAGTATGGAACCCTTCCAAATGGCCTAAGGTTTCCACCTTCCTATGGCTTGTGGTACATAACGGAATCCTAACCTAGGACAACCTCAGAAAAAGAGGCTTTATTGGGCCCTCTTTCTGTGTCCTATGCTTCCAGCAAGAGGAAACCAAAGAACATATTTTCAATGGATGTCACTTTAGCCAGCATATTTGGGACCAAGGAGCACAAATAATGCGTCGATCCAATCAACACCGGAGTAGCATCAATGACACAATTGAGAATTGGGACTCTATCACCTACAACAACCCCCTACTGAACAACATCTGGCAGCTCCTACCAGGATTCATCCTTTGGAAAATATAGAAAGAATGAAACAAACGGATCTTCCACTGCAAAGCTTCCACGCCAGACACAACTTGGGAAGAAATAGTTTCACTAATCAAGGAAACCATCAGAAGTAAATCCTGGAAAATAGAGGACCTAAACTGCAACCCAGAGGAACATTGCATTCTTCAAAGCTGGCAGCCCAATCTAATCAATCGACTAACAACAGAGAAGCCCAAGAACCATCAAAGTAGTCCAACCATCTGGACCCCCCCTCCAGCTAATTTCATAAAGATAAACTTCGATGGGGCTTCCAAAGGCAATCCAGGACCAACGGGCTATGGAGCAGCACTCAGAAACTCCAATGGAGAGATCCTATGTCTCGTTGCAGGATTCCTAGGGGAAACAACAAATAATGAGGCAGAGCTAACAGGCTTATTGCGGGGTCTCCAAACAGCTACTGACAGACACCATCATAAGATTATCTTGGAGGGGGACTCACAAATTGTTATTCAGTTAATCACCAAGATTCTCCATGGGGGCAATCCATTGAAAATCTCACCCAGCTGGCGACTCTCTGGGATGCTAGAGGATTTTGGAAGCCTCCTCCGAACCAATCTTAGCATCACACCCTCCCACGTGAAACGAGAAGCAAACAGGGTAGCAAATTGCCTGGCAAACGAAGGAGTAGAAATGGGGACCGAAAACTTCTGTTGGGAGGCCCACACATCGGAAGACTCAAACATCTCAGCTCGGTGCCAAACCTTATCCACCAGCAATATACAACCCCTGGATGGGGTGCCACGTTGCAGATCCGAGACACGCAGGAAAACATCGGGCTACACCATTAATACAACCCATCGGCGACCATCCCCTCAACATTTAAATGGGAACGAGCCCGTGCAGGATTAACTAGGGGATGAGGCCCTTCGCGCAAGTGAAAAGGAAAGTGCACCAGAGCACTAGGAGGCCAGCCTTAATGGCCATGGTAGTCACCATCATCCTCCTCCTTATCACCCGCCTCGACATCAATGAGAGGCATTTGAATTTCGCAGAGATGAACGCAGAGCCACCGGAGTTTTGGAGCAGGTTTATTCATCCGTTGGGAACCTCGGACATCTCCAGGTTCTTTAACATGCCTAGGGAACGAGGAAAGCCATGCAGGGGCGCATCTTGGTACTCATCTGAATCACGCAGGCAGAGGAAGAAGAAGTTCGAGCAGGCGTTGGCCTTGGCGTCCTCGCAAAGAAACAGGAAGTCTGGGAGACCACGAACACCTCCAATGGCGTAGATGGAAGAGATCACCCTAGACGAGGTCATGCAAATCTATCCTGAGCACCCTCTCTTCACAGTCCTGGACAATTGGAATCCTCCCACTGATTTTGGCACTGAAGATAATATTTCACCTCCGGGAATACTGCATGGCTACAGCGCAACCCACCCGGTAGAGGAATTCACCACCTGCTATATTGAGGAAGAGGCATCGTGTTGTACAAAAGCAAAAAACGACCCACCCACTGATGCATCTCCGGAGGAGGCGACTCAGCTGAACAATCGGTAGGTACATCAAGCTAGTGAAGCAAATGAAGGAAAATGAGCACAGGGGCCATTTCCCTTGGCCTCTGTTGAAGGAAATTGGCAGGACCAACATCCTTTCACCAACCCAGGGTACCTAGCACGTAATCTTTGAAATGCGGAGCATGCTAGACGATCAAATCTTTTGTATCGCTCAAATCGACCATCGACTCGACATGATGTATGTTGCACACTCCAGGACTCTCCCGAAAAGGAAGTGCCCTATGTGCGCGCAAGCTTATGTGCTTCCTGAAGGATGGCGAAGTCACGGGGAAGAGGACGAGTCGGTTGGTTAAAAGGTCTAGTGATGTTCATAGTTAGCAATCTCTTTTTGTTTCAGAACAAGGTTTTAGCCCAGTTAGATCATAGTCATGTTGTAATTAGGTTGTTAGAATACAGACTGAACCTAATGGATAGACGTCCTAGTTTCCTTCGGGCAGGACAACACTCTGATAATTTTGTTTGCTTGAACACAAGAAGGCATTGTAGGCAGAAGGGGCACGCCGAAGGGGGTTATGAATATCATCCATTGGTAAGAGGATTCAATATTTAATGTATTATCTGTAATAGTCATCATGTCGTGAATTTTAGTAATATTTCTTATTATTTTTTTTTATATTTTATATAGACACTAACTTTTCTACGTTGTTTTTAAATATATAGATGATGCCCCCAAAATGTCGACCTCTAGAGAGTTATTTTCCAAGTACTAGCAGAAATACTCCCTTACAGGGTGATGAACTTCGAGATCAGAATATTGAAGCTGATGATCAAGTTATTAATGATTATATGGATGGAAATAATGTTAGTGATACAAATCAGGAAGATGAAATACATATATTGATCCAAGACACATTTTATCCAATGGATGAGGACAAACAGGATGATAGTCATGATGTTGATCCTCTACTCGAGAAGTCACGTCAACCTGTTTATGAAGGCTTCACAACAAATCTTCTATATACTATATTATTTTTGGTGAAATTGAAGATTTTGAATGGTTTATCAAACACCTGCCTCACACAGATACTAAGGTATTTAATTTGTTAATTATTTATGCCTGCATGTTCATAAATACTTAAAAGGTTCATTTTTTTCCTATATTGTTATTGTTTTCTAATTTGTAAAGTATGGATGCGATATTGATGATTAATATTGTTTACATTGACTTATTGTTTTGAATTTTGTAGATTGTTAGGTGAATTTATATTACCGACGTCAAATATTTTTCCACATGCATATCGAGAAATATCTGTAATTATGAAAGAAATTGAAATGGAGTATCAAGATATTGATGCATGTCCTAATGATCATATCATATACTATGTACAATATGCATTAGAAAATGAATGCCCACAATGTCAAATAAGAAGATATCGAACTGATAAAGCATCAAAGAAGGTGTCTCACAAAGTTCTTCGTTATATTCTGATAACTCCATGTTCCCAGCGGTTGTTCAGGTGCCAAAGTATAGCACAGTTTATGGATTTCCATGAAAATAATATAAGTCAAGATGATGTTCTTCAAGTGCATGCAAATGGTTTTGCATTGAAGTACATCAAAGTAAAGTGGTCAATTTTTAAAGAAGAACCTCGTAATGTTAGACTTGCGTTGGCAGTTGTTGGTGTCAATCCATTTGGAGAGCTTTGTTCTATGTATTCAGTGTGGCATGTTTTTGTTATAAACAATAACCTTCCTCCTTGGATGTCTATCAAGAGAGAGCACACAATGTTGGCAATGATTTTTCCAGGTATTTAATTACTTTTTATTTGCTTTAAAGTATGACAAAATATTTCATTTCTTTGTTTTGTGCATGGTAATTACATCTTTTATATATAATGACATCTAGATAAGTATAATTAATCATGCAGTATGTTGAACCAATTAGGTAAGTACCAGCTTAAAGATATGAACATATATATTGAGCCTCTTATCGATGAGTTGTTGAAGTTATGGGCTAGCGTCACTATGTATGACATCTCTAGACCAATAGGGAAAAAACGATTTCAATTCCATGGAATACTATCATG
>SNQJ01S0030245.1:115282-134841 GCA_010110895.2 Picea sitchensis | reverse complement strand
ATCGATGGTTGAGCAGAGCTCCCTGGTTGTGAAGTTTTAATGAAGCATTGTTGTTCTGGTTATGTATGAACTTTGGAGACTTATTGCCTTATGAATGCCGATTTCTATCATGTCTTTGTTTACACTGTGTTGGAGCAGCTCAGAATTGGAGGATCCAGTCGAGCTGTAAATATTATAGGATGATGTTGTAATGGATCACTGTAATGGTTACGGAGCCTCTAATCAGTCCCTATGATTTCCTTAACGCTGAACAACTTGGAATTGGAAGATCCAGTCAAGTCCTCTTTTAGTTTCTTGAAGCCCTGAACCAGGAGGATCCTGTTTTCAAGGTTTTTCCTCTATAAACCGCTGCAAGCCTGATGCCCAGAGATGTTTGTTCACTTTCTCCTAAGTCTTCCACCTGTTCATCCTTAGATCAACCCACTGGCTGAAGTTAGGATTCCAGACCTCCTCTGTCCTTTATGTACCAGACTCAGTCCCTGAGTTAGAGTGATACCTCCTAGAGCCATTATCTCCATTTGGTCACCCTTTACAAACAAATCGTGACACAAAAATGATGGGCGTTGGGCTCTGCTCCTGCAAGCAATCCAGGAGTGACTTTTGACGCTAACAACAGGGGCTCGCAAACAAGAAGAATTTTAATAACAACAACTGAAAAAAATTGTAGGGAGAAGGGGCACACTAAAGGGGGTTATGAATATCATCCCTTGGTAAGACATTATTCAATATATAATGTATTCTTTGTAATAGTGATCATGTCATGTATTTGTCAAATGTTTTATTGTTTTAATATATGTTCTATAAACACTAATTTTAGTACATTGTTTGTAAATATAAAGACAATTCCCCCAAAATGTCGACTGCCATAAAGTTATTTTCCAAGTAGTAGCATAAATACTACTTTACAAGGTGAGGAACATGGAGATCATAATATTTAAGATCGAGATCTTAATGATGATATGGACAAAGATGCCATTATTGATAAAAATCAGGAAGATGAGATACATAGATTGATCCAAGTCACATTTTCTCCAATGGACGAGGACAGCCATGATGATATTCATGATGTTGATCCTCTACTCAAGAAGTCATGACAAACCTATTTATGAAGGCCCAACAACAAATATTCTATCTACTATATTGTTGTTGGTGAACTTGAAGGTTTTGAATGGTTTATCAAACACCTGTCTCACACATATCCTAAGGTATGTAATGTATTATTTATGTCATGGTGACATGTACATAAGGGTTGGATATTTTTTTGTATTGTTATTGTTAATTAATTCGTCAAGTAGGGATGCAATATTTATGATTAATATTGTTCACATTGACTTATTTTTTTGAATGGTGTAGATTGTTAGGTGAATTTCTATTATCACTGTCAAATATTTTACCACGCACATATCGAGAAATATCTTTGATTATGAAAGAAATTGGAATGGAGTATCAAGATATTGATGCATGTCCTAATGATCATATCATATACCATGGACAATATGCATTAGAAAATGAATGTCCACAATGTCAAATAAGTTTATATCGAACTGATCAAGCAACGAAAAAGGTGCCTCACAAAGTTCTTCGTTATATTCCCATAATTCCACATTTCCAATGACTGTTCAAGTGCCAAAGTATAGCACAGTTTATGGATTTCCATGAAAAGAACAAAAGTGAAGATGATGTTGTTCGAGTGGTTGCAAATGGTTCTGCATTGAAGAACATCGAAGAAAAATGGTCAAATTTCAAAGAATAACCTCGTAATGTTAGACTTTCATTGGCAGTTGATGGTGTCAATCCATTTGGAGAGCTTCGTTCTACTTACTCAGTGTGGCCCATTTTTTTTTATAAACAATAACCTTCCTCCTTAGATGTCGATAAAGAGAGAACACACAATGTTGGAAATGATTGTTCCAGGTATTTAATTAGTTTGTCTTTATTTAATTGAAAGTATGAAATAATATTTCATTTCTTTGTTTCGTTCATGATAATTATATATTTTATATATAAGGACGTATAACTAAATATAATCAATTTATGTTGAACCAATTAGGTAAGTAACAAGTTAAAGATATGAATGCATATATTGAGCCTCTTATCAATGATTTGTTGAAGTTATGGGATGTCATCACTATGTATGATATCTCTAGACCAATAGGGAAAAAACAATTTCAATTCCATGGAATACTTGCATGGACAATTCATGATGCTCTCGGGTTAACACATTTTTGTGGTATGTAACTTTCCGTTGCGCTTGAATATTATATAAGTTTTTGAAAATATCATGCATTTTTTAAAATTGTAATCCTAATTTGCTACATTGATTCATATATCTTGCAGGTCTTCAAACAAAGGGTAAATTTGCATGTCTAGTTTGTGGTCCTAGGATAAAATATCGTCGTTCAAGAAGTTTAAGAAAGGAGGTGTTTGATGAGTATAGGAACTTTCTGCCTAAGAACCATAGTTATCGAACTACCGAGAAAGAAAAAATCAATGGTAAAGAAGAGAATGGAAAAAAACCATGAAGAATGACACCTCACCTATGGAAGTTGGAGTATAATAGAAATCGTCAAGGTATGCAAATTATTTATGTATCATAATATTATAAATCTTATGATTTTTTTCCCAATGAATTTTGTTCAGCATGGTACCTAGCTATATTGATTAATTAATGTTAATGTGAGTTCGTTTATGTTTCATGAATGTTGTTAAGGCACGAATGGGCTTCCAAGAGAGGAATGAAAAGTTACCCCATATAATTCAGTAGGTTTCCATACTACAAGCACCTACAAATAGTTCATCTGTTTGATACAATGCATATCAAAAAGAATATAACATAATTGTTATGGAAAATCTTAGATGGAAGGACCGCCAAAGAAAGAACTGGAAAGATTTGTAGTGACATCCAGGAAGCTAATCACACATTGCAAAGTGTGATAATTAATTCTAATGGTGATGGTCGAGAATGAAATATTAGTCTTCCATGGTTATTGATAGAGCAACAGAGCAATGTTGTAAAAGAGGTCATTCTGAAAATTAGTTTTCTAACGGGGTTTTCGTCGAACATACAAAATATCTTAACGAAAAAAAATTGATTTTGGTGGGGTTAAAACACATGAATGGCATACATTCTTTAAGGTAATTATTAGGTATATTAACATATTGGTATACGTATTTTTAGTAATTGTTTTCTCTAATTTGGAAATAAATATTAATGATTTGCTTTTTGTTACAGTATGTTCTACCTCTATCTCTCCCATACAACTTTGACAACAACATAAAACAAGTTATATATGATCTTGGAAAATACATGAGGTAAGTAATGCATTTTTATATGGAAAATGTTTCTTCTGTTCTTTGTAGAAGAACTTATTGACATATTGTGTTTTATCTGCAATTTTATATATGCCTTGATATTGTTCAAACCTGTTATTTTCTTGCACCATTTGTAGGTGGATTTCATCTAAAGAAATCCATAAAGAAGATATAAGGTATTGGACGAGATAAATTCCCAACTAATGTGTGAAATTAAAAAGTATATACTTCCATCATTTTTCAATGCACAAGAACACTACCTCATACACTAAGTTGAGGAGATTGAATTATGTGGACCAGTACACACAAGGTCAATGTGGATGGAGGAGAGACAGTTGAAGTCATTGAAGGATTTTGTTAGACAAAGAGCACGTCCTGAGGGTTATATGGTGGAGGGATATATGTTATATCAATGCATGGCGTATATTAGTCAATATCTTCCTAAATTAGCAGAAAATATGAATGTGCCTCACATTCGGCATCTCGACTCCATCACCAAATTTGAAGGGGAGTTCTTATTGGGGAAAGGTAGAATGAGGACCATGAAAGGTAATTGGATGTTGTATATTTAATATATTATACATTTAATTTTTCAATTTTTTATTATCATACTCATTTATTTATTTTTATTCCATTAACTATATTAATGTTTTCCAATGATAGCTAATTATTGATATTCAATTGTTATTTTTTCATATAGTTGGTCGAGAGTGGGATTCTCTACATTTATACATTTCAAACAATCTTGATTGGATAGAGTATTGGATAAAATGATGTGAAGAATATTGTGGTAGGTTATCATGGGAAGGGATCAGTAAGATGATTAAAACAACACATTGTTATCGACATGAATTTCTTGATCTTACGGAAAGGGAAATTGATTTAGCCTTTGGTTTAAAAGATAAAAAGGCAAGTATATTCACCCACATTTTTATAGTTATTTCCCATTATATCAATGTATTTGGTTTGTTTATTTTTTGAAATATATGTTTACTAAGTCCAAATTATATGACGTTTACTAATTGACAATGCATTTTTTATTTATTATCCATGTTGCAGTTGAAACACCACAAGGCTATGTGGTGTAATGGCCGTAAATTTTGTTTCAAAAAGTTGGATGATAAGATGAAAGCCTCGGATTGTGGGATAAATGGAGTGTTTATGGTCACTAATATTTCCTCTATAATTGGCAGGCATCCATAAGAAACCAAAAATAGGTACTATGTGTATCTGGAGGATATAAATCAGTGTGATTTTAATTCCTTTAAAATAGTTTTGTTTGAGGTCAAATGGTACAGGCTACAGATGCATGAATGTGATCTTGAAAGAACTGTTATTGAGCATGCTAATGGATTTACCATGGTTAATACAAGGGAATTTGAACTGGGTACAGAGCCTTATGTTCTTCCAAGTCAATGTGAACAATTCTTTTACTCAGAGGTACCTAGTAAAGTAGGTTGGTCATACGTTGTTAGATATGATCCAAAAGGAAGACCAGTAAAGTATAATCATGTAGAGGAAGAAGATAATCTTGAAGAAGAAGAAGATGATGCATATAAAGAGCAGGTGGTTTCATATGTGTCAGATGAAGGATCCAAAGAAGTTGATCATCCAAATGTAGTAGACAATGTTCTCATTGATGATATAAATGATGATAACGAAAATGGCGTTGATGATGATGTTTATATGAACGATCCTTTCAACATTATTGATTCTGAATTAGATCATGATACATATGTTGATTTGGATGAAGAAGAAAACAAATGATATTTAAATGTTGAAATGTACGAGGTAAGTGATTATATGTTTTCTATGATTTATTCTGTTAATTATATATTTAGTATTTATATGATTTATTGTTTTTTAAGTTTTTACTTATACAGGTTAATTACGTTTTTTAAGTTTTATGCCATTTTGTATGTAATGTGTTACATGTTCTTTATTATGTCAAAAGAGGTATGGGGGAATTGCGAGTGATGTGAGGGGGGCATAATTATAGCTTCCACCTTCACATGGTTTCCCCTATTCAATAGAGAATTAATTATTCTTGAAACCAAGAGAAGCTCATTCGGGTTTATTATATGCCAATTTGAGAAATTTTCTGTGAAGGTGAGGTGATGAGCATGTTCAAAACAATGTAAATATGGTTCCTAAAAACACAACCTGCACACATAGAAACAAGACCAAAACATGAAAGAAGTCATGAAAATTGGCCTTGTTGTCGGATTTTACCTTCCAATTTGTGCTTGTATGGACTACAATTTGACATGCTAGGAAAACACACCCGCATTGACAGTATGGGAGGGTTTCTGGACTCAAACCATGATTCAAACAAACAATTAAAAAATCAAATATTCTTTGGTTATTTTATCAAAATCCAAAAATAAGGTGTGCCTTCTCATGTACTTGAACCCGTTTATAACTGGCATGTGAATGGGGCCAACATTGATTTTTTTCAATTTGTGGTTGTATGGACTAAAATTTGACATTGTTAGACTAGACACATACAATGACAGTATGGGAGGGTTTCCAGACTAAAAAATGACTCACGCAAACAATTCAACAATCAGACAACAATCCTATAAAATAATTATTGTGAATGGGGCTAATGTTGAAATTTTTTCAATTTGTGCTTTTATGGACTGAAATTTGACATGATAGGACAAAACACATGCATTGACACTATGGGATGGTTTCTTGACTCAAACATGAGTCAAAAAAACAATTTTACAATCAAATATTCTTTGGTTATTCTATCAAAATCCAACAATAAGGTGTGCCTGCTCATGTACTTGACCCCGCTTATAACTGACATGTTGATGGGGCCAACGTTGAAAGTTTTTCAATTTGTGCTTGTATGGAATGAAATTTGACATGGTTAGACTAGATGCATACAATGACAGTATGAGAGGGTTTTCAGAATCAAACATGACTCACACAATCAATTCCACAATCAAACAAAAATCCTATAAAATAATTAATATGAATGGGGCTAATGTTGAAATTTTTCCAATTTGTGCTTGTATGGAATGAAATTTGACATGGTTAGACTAGATGCATGCATTGACAGTATGAGAGGTTTTTTGGACTAAAAAATGAATCACAAAATCAATTCCACAATCAAACAACAAGCCTATAGAATAATTAATGTGAATAGGGTGAATGTTGAAATTTTTTCAATTTGTGCTTGTATGGATTAAAATTTGACATGCTAGGAAAACACACATGCATTTACGATATGTGAGGGTTTTCAGACTCAAACATGAGTCAAAAACAATTCAAAAATCAAATATTCTTTTTTTATTCTATCAAAAGACAACAATAAGGTGTGTCTGCTCATGTACTTGACCCCACTTATAACTGACATGTTGATGGGGCCAATGTCGAAATTTTTTCAATTTGTGCTTGTATGGAATGAAATTTGACATGGTTATAATAGATGCATGCAATGACGGTATGGGAGGGTTTCTAGACTCAAACATGATTCACACAATCAATTCCACAAATCAAACAACAAGCCTATAAAATAATTAATGTGAATGGGGCCAATGTTGAAAATTTTCCAATGTGTGCGTGTATGGACTGAAATTTGACATGGCTAAACTAGATGCATGCATTGACAGTATGGGAGGGTTTTTGGACTAAAAAATGACTCACACAAACAATTCGACAATCAAACAACAAGACTATAGAATAATTAATGTTAATGGGGCCAATGTTGAAATTTTTTCGATTTGTGCTTTTATGGACTGGAATTTGACATGCTAGGACAACACACTTGCATTGACGGTATGAGAAGGTTTCCGTAATCAAACATGAGTCAAAAAAACAATTCGAAAATCAAATATTATTTTCTTATTCTATCAAAATACAACAATAAGGTGTGCCTTCTCATGTACTTGACCCCACTTATAACTGACATGTGGATGGGGCCGATGTTGAAAGTTTTTCAATTTGTGCTTGTATGGACTTAAATTTGACATGGTTAGACTAGACACATACATTGACGGTATGGGAGGGTTTTCAGACTCAAACATGACTCACACAATCAATTCCACAATCAAACAACAAGCCTATAAAATAATTAATGTGAATGGGGCCAATGTTGAAATGTTTCGAATTTGTTCTTGTATGGACTTAAATTTGGCATGGTTAGAGTAGATGCATGCATTGACGTTATGAGAGGGTTGTTGGAATCAAACGTGACTCACAAAATAAATTCCACAATCAAACAACAAGCCTATAGAATAATTAATGTGAATGGGGCCAATATTGAAATTTTTTAAATTTGTGCTTTTATGGACTGAAATTTTACATGCTAGGACAACACACATGCATTGATGGTATGAGAGGGTTTCCAGACTAAAAAGTGAGTAAAAATAACAACTCGACAATCAAATATTCTTTGGTTGTTCTATCAAAATCCAACAATAAGGCGTGTCTGCTCATGTACTTGACCCCGCTTATAACTGACATGTGGATGGGGCCAACATTGAAATTTTTTCAAATTGTGCTTGTATGGACTGAAATTTGACATGGTTAGACTAGACACATACAATGACGATATGGGAGGGTTTCCAGACTCAAACATGACATAGAGGTATCCCTGTCACTATCACCCCAACAAGGTGCCTATTTCTCTTTAGGAGGAGAAAAGACTAGTCACTCCAAGGGACAAGAGTTTGCGGATGAAAAGTGACTTAAGAACAATAGCTAAATGAAAACCTCAAGGGAGATAACACTTTATGGCCCTAAGGTTTCAATAGTTATTAGATAAATTTATGAAGATTAGGCAAATAAAAAAGAAATAAAATTAACACTTTAAGTTTCTTACTTCAAGCATTAAATAAGTCATGCAATTTCATAATCTTGTATGAGCAAGATAAACCAACACCATAAACATTTGCAATGAAAAGGAAACAATTCACTTACTTGCACCAAGAATAATCATGAAATACCATGTGCCTTTGTCGAGGGTGAGCTTCAAACCACCACATGGCCCCTCTAAAGGGGATATTTATCCTTCAAGTGGAATATGGTTGCTATTATAATGCCTTAGACAATAAGGATGGATCTAAAGTCCTTGATAATGGTTGGGGAGGCCCATAGGACCTAGATGAATATTCTAGGGACCAATGGCCATGCATAAGGCTAAAAACCAAAAAAAAATCCCTCTATAGGAGGTCAATATCCTTAGAGTGGGATATGGGTTCCATTTGAAGGTTTTTTTCATGACAGGTGGGTCTCATACCATGGTTCAGGGGAGAAATATAGGGAATTACGCCCTAAATTAATATTATTGATCTAATGTGACACAATCAAGGCCTTAAACCACAACATAGACCCTTTAAAGTGGACCTTTGGCATACAAGTGGGATATGGGTGTGATTAAGAGTTTTTGCATAGTAAGGATGGGTCTCAGAGCCTTGACCACAATCAAGGGAGGAAAGAAAGGGCCTTACACCATAAATGGATATCTAAGGCTCATTAGCCATGAACATGAACTCAAACCATAACAAAGAAACTTTAGAAGTAACTTTTTTCCTCTAAGAAGAATGTGGCTACTATTATAGGTTCTTATGCATAGGAGATGGGTGTATTAAGGAACGTTCTATGGTCAAGTGGGGGGAATAAATCATGCCTATAAACCATATACCATGTGCCAACTTTGAAAGTTTTTCAATTTGTGCTTGTTTCCTAAACTCATTACCATCAAGTGTGTGAAGAATGAGCTCTTGACCATTGCCATCAATGACAACACTTTGAGGAAATGTGCATTATATTTTAACATATGTGAAATGCCTCGTCTCTGCCTCATGAAATTTCATTGGTTAGTGCAATATGGACATGATTTCTAGTCATGAACACTCACATGGAAACCATGGCCACATAGTGGAGATACTTGCAATAGATAACACTGATAGACCTTTCATAGGGAGAACTTTGGACGATTTTCAAGAGTTTTCACGGTATATATTCAGGTTTTATTTAGTAGCAACCATTTTTACTTTTCATTACAAAATATTGAGCTTACATATAAATTAATTCATTTTCATATGAAAAAAAAATTATATGTTTAGGCACGCAATATTCCCTTCTCCTTGAGAATCTTGGACATGATCATTTGAAACAAAACATGGGTTTGAGGAGGTCGAGAGATAATTCTATAGATTAATTTGAAATTATGGATTAAATAGTAGTTTTCATAAATCATCTTGATGAAACAAATTTTGTGCTTCGATGAAATAATAAAATGGGTGATATAGATCCATGTGTTGCTAACACATTTGGTCAACCATTTAATTTCAAAATGCATGTGAAAATCAATTTGAAGTGAGAAGTAGTAACTTTTTTTTAATACTTTTTCGCTTCATAATTGGTCTCAATAATTTCATCATTATCCTTATTCAAACAATGCATTGGTCCTCTAGCCCTATCCAAATATTTTTTTCTTCATATTCCTTTTGCATATTTTTCCAACATTATCTTTCTTTACATTTTCTCTCCATTCTCTTAGTACATTTTCAATTATTTTTCTTCTTATTATTTATGTTTTTTTTTATTGAATCCTTGGCATTTTGCATATTGTTATCTTGACTAAATTCCTAGAAACACCCTTTAAATCAACCAAATCAAATCCATAAGAAAAGAGTTATTCCTCATGGAAATGTATGCACTGAAATTTGACATGGATAGACTGTTCACATGCCTTGACGATATGGGAGAGTTTATAGACTCAAAGATCACTGACACACCCACTCTATATATCGATCGATCTCTTCCTCATTTTATTTTAATTTTCTCGGTCAAATTTTAAAGGAAACAACTATTAAAAGACATTGTACTAGAGCTAGAGTACATGATGGGAAATAATGACCTGTGAATGGGGCCATCGTTGATATTTTTTCAAAATGTTTCTTATGCACCAGAATTTGACATGGATAGACTGTTCGCATGCCTTGACGATATGGGAGGGTTTCCATACTCAAATATCACTCACACACCCACTCTTTATATTCATCGTCTGTATCGTATAACAAATAAACATTCATGCTTACTAAGAGTAGTGGGAAAATCACTAATAAAGTTTAGGGATATGGATTCTCGAGGACATGAGGAAATTAACTAGAAGTGGTTGGTAGAATCCAAGCTATTCAAATTAATTAGGTATTGAGAATATGTAAAACCTTGGAAGGGGGGCTATTCAACATATCAACAACTTTATGAGTAGTCCCCCTTTTGTACTTAATAATGGGATAAAAATTTTAAACATAAGATTCCCATTTAAGATGCCTTTGTAATATTAGATTGAAAGTTCATAAACATAAGGGGTTGATGCTCAATGTGAAGGATTGTTTCCTTACCAACAATGTAATGTCAATATTGCTTGAGTGATTAAACCAAGGCATAGATCAACAAAGGGAATCCTTGAATTGTTGAATTCCCTTAGGTGTTGCGACATTCCATGATAAATTATTTTGATTGTAGAGTTGATGAAATGGTTGAATGTTGCGAGAGAAATGTTGAATGACTTTTATATAGAAATTCATGGCACCAAGGATTAATCAACTCTTTATATATGTAGTATTAGAGGGATTGGGCGAACCCTGAAGGACTTTGACCTTGGCTAGATATGCATTCACACTAGCATACTTCCTAACAAAACCCAAACAATGAATGGACGTATGCCCAAATGACTTCTCATTATTTCTTTAAATTTATGTTGGTGAATAAGGTCAAGATAAATATTAATATCTTACATATGATCTTCCGACCAACTATTTCTATAAACCAATATTCCATCCAAATATAACACTATATATTACCCAAATATGGGTGAAATATGCCTTTGATGATTCATACTCAATGTAGTTGAAACATTAGCAATACCAAAAGTCATGAGTACTAACCACCAATGTTTCTCACTAAATTCTTTTAGTCAACACAAGCAACCAACCACTACAATATTTTTTTTTTAATCTTTGAAGGAATATAGAAACTCCATACCATGATATGGAAACCACCCTTTTCCTAGGAGGCCGCCATGAGTTGGGGTAATCTATTTTTCAATTTTTCCTACGACTTGCACCTAGCCCCACCCAGTTTTGTAAGAAAAAGTGCACACTAACACAAGCATGTCAATAGAGAGATTTAAACATTGGTGTGGGGTGCATTAACAACATCTTATTATCATTGGCCTGAAAATCCATTGTTGACATAGATCCCATATTTGGTCTTGAGAGTTCTTCCTAATAATTAGAAGGGTTCATATGTACTCATTGATAAATAAAAGTTAGGTCGATCTTGCTAAGATATTTGGCTCTTTCAAATAATTTATGAGATCATCAATCTTGGGTAGACAGTACCATTCTTTCACATCGATCTTGTTCAATGCCTTTTAATATGTGCTTACTAAGAGTAGTGGGAAAATCACTAATAAGGTTTAGGGATATGGATTCTTGAGGACATGAGGAAATTAACTATAAGTGGTTGGTAGAATCCAATATATTCAAATTAATTAGGTATTGAGAATATGCAAAACCTTGGAAGGAGTGCTATTCAACATATCAACAACTTTATTAGTAGTCCTCCTTTTGTACTTAATAATGGGATAAAAATTTTAAACATAAGATTCCAATTTAAGATGCCTTTGTAATCTTAGATTGAAATTTCATAAACATAACGGGTTGATGCTTAGTGTGAAGGATTGTTTCCTTACCAACAATGTAATGTCACTATGGAAGTATGCCCAAATGACTTCTCATTCTTTCTTGAAATTTATGTTGGTGAATAAGGTTAAGAGAAATATTAACATCTTACATATGATCCTCTTTGTAGGAACTTTGTACGTCCTTAAAAGCAATGATCCTCTTTGTAGGAACTTTGTACGTCCTTAAAAGCAATGATCCTCTTTGGTTTCCTAAAGTCATTTCCATCAAGTTCGTGAAGAATGAGCTCTCGACCATTTCCATCAATGAAAACACTTTGAGGAAATTTGTGTTATATTTTAACATATGCACAGTGCCCCGTCTCCACCCCACAAAATAAGTAAAATAATGTTAAAAGTAGTGGTTGTATTTCACTTGCGTTGAAAATGATTCCCACGTATTCTACACCTCTCAAGTCATTTCACAAAGTCAGACTAGAGTCAAGCTCAACATGGTTTTCTTTCCTTGCTAATTTTTACAAGCCCATTTCCTTGGTTGTGGTTTCTCTATATAGTAGCCATGGATAGTGGGAATCTCGTTAATCCATTCATCTGTGTCACTAATTATATGACAAAACATCTGCCTACCTTAAGAAAGTCATAGTTACTCCCATTGTTTACCCGTGCTTGGTTGAATTTATTCACTTTGACATGCAGAGAACTGGGCATAAATCACATTGTGTCAGCATCTACATGGACCATTGCAATGCTTTGTTTTAATTAAACAGTCAGATTCCCCTTGTCCGTACCAGTTTTGATAAGGTTAATTAATATATATATAATATTATACTATATATATTAGTTATATATTAATTAAATTAAAAACAAATAATAACAAAACATTATAAAAAAACAAAACTCAAAAATCTAATTCTCTGTGCCCATTCACGACAACAACTAGAGAGAAGCTGACCTAGGCACATGAGAGCAACCCTATCCATCCAAACCCCACGCAGGAGTGGAGACAACAAGAAGAGCATAGCCCTGGGCGCACAAGAGGAGCAATATCGACAAAACCCCATGTGCAGGAGTGGAGACATTGACAGAGGAAGAGCAAGGCGCCCTATGCATCCAAACACGTGAAAGAGTGGATATATTCAGGGGTCACAACTTCCATTTGGACATCGATAAAGGAAGAGGAGCCCCATCCGTCCAAACTCGTGGAGATGCCACATAAATTGGTAATGGATCTCCTCTAATTGTTGCTAAAAATGCTAAAAATGGTTGAGAATGTCATTAAGTGGTATTGTCCTTTCGTTTCAGAGTCTATGTGCTTATCTCCCTCCCGGGGGCATTTTATAGCTCTGTGTGGTTCCCAAAATTATTTTGAATTGACCTATATTGGAAGCTATAACCCTACCTACCTAGGAATTCTATAGTTTTTATGATTTGTTCCATTTATGAAACTGAAGGTAAACATCATTACTATAGGAGGGATATCCTAGCACTCCAAAACCAAAAAAAATTGAAACCTGGGATAATACCTTCCAAACCCTATATTTCTCTATTTCTAAAAATTGAAATTTCAAAAGCCTATTTCTTATGCCTTCTATTATTGTTTTGTCATCCCAAACTTCATGTCTTGTTAATATACCCTTCACATCGGAAAACTAAGGGGGTTCAATATACCTCTCTTTTGATATCCCCTATTGTAATTATATTCTAGGATAGTGAATCTTTCTTTGTATACAACCCTACAGATTACACATAATTAGCATCAAAGTGAAATATGGGGGGTGGCTTTGACAAGAGGGAGACTATATAGGAAACCTCTAGGGAATATAACAACCATGAGGTAGTAAGGGTATTTCAAAAATATGACTATACAGTTTACTTTAAAAATTTGTAGGGATATGATGACATAAAATTTGTAGGGATATGATTAGATAGTTTACTTTGAAAATTTGTAGGGATTCGATGAAGCCACAACAAAAGAAATAGAAGAGGAGTGCACTAAAAAAGAAAGAATGATAAGAGTCATAACATATTTTTGAGGCAAACCCAAACTTTAAACCCCTATGTATGGAGGAAGATTGAACCTTGAAGAATTGATTGACTAAATAGGGGAGATGGAGAAATTATTTGAATGTTGAACATATTGAGGATATAAAAAAGGTAAGACTTACATGTACAAAATTGAAGAGTCGTGCATATTTGTGGTGGAATAAGTTGCAATTGGATAGACAAATTAAGGGGAATGAAAATATCATAAGATGGGAGAAAATGACATTGATAGGTAAACTTTTTCATGTAGATTACTCTCTAAATTTATTGAGAAGATCACATTGAACATGTGTAAATTCCAAGCATGTCTCTACACAAGACAAACTTCATTCCATTGATCTCTATTTCTTATGTTGCATTACATTTGATCTACACTTTATCAATTTCATTACACCTACTTCCTCTATTTCCCTCACAATGTGGTACTCCACATCAATATGTTTGTGCTTAGAACTATAATTTGTCATCTTAGTCATTACAATGGTGCTTTGGCTATCACATTCAATTTCTATACTAACCTATTTGATAGCAAGATTGTTTCATAATCTCAATAACCAAAATGCATCTTTTATAAATTTTGTTGCAACAACATATTGTGCCTTTGAACTAGAAGAGGAAATGATGGTTTGTATCTTACTCATCAACCTCACTAGTCATTGGAACAAATAAAATACATTTTCACTTGTGGACATTTTCTTGTCCACATCTCCAACCCAATCTTCATCAACAAATCCATGTAAGTCAAAACTATCATTACCTTGATATTGATGACTAAGACATAGACGTTGGTTCCTTATACATACCCTAATATTATTTTAACAACCATCCAATGTTCCTTTCTTGGATCAAACATAAATATGCTCCCTATTCCCACTAAAGAAGGTGGAATTCATTCCCGCATGACCTTCAGAGGGTTGATCATCATTTCCCTAGTAACTTGCAAGCCTCCATGTTTAGGGACCAATTGTGCAAGAATTCATTGAGGAGGGTCAATATCAATTAGATATAGCTTAGGTTCAACACCCATATCCTTTTGTACCCTACAACAATAATATTCTTGGATGAAGATAAGGAAAGGGAAGACTGGAAAAAGGTGTAGAAAGATCCTAGGTACCATAGCAAGGGTGACACTAGCCAATTTGTGGCATATGATTTGGAGCAAGATTGTAGAGATTAGCAGTAGTTAATTAGTAAGAGAGGAAGTAGTAGTAGCCACATCATCATTTTTGTTTTCACAAGGGTGTGAAAAAAATTAAGTTGGGAGGTGATGATGGTGTTATAGAAAATTTGTCCTCACCCCATGCAACCTGCTTGGATGGCCTTTCAATTTCCCTATGCAGACTTGAAGTCCCATTTTGTACTTTGCAAAGCCAAAAAATCATATTTTTCAACATATACACACCCTACTAGTTAGACAACATGCGTATACACAGGTTGCACCACTACAGCCTGCATACATCGGGTTTGGTGCTCAAAATTAAAAATTGTGTTGGGTTTCCATGTCACGTCACAAGATCCATGATCCTTGACCTTCCATATACTAGAAACGTTCTGAATCAACCCTTCAATTCCATTTGAAGGCTATAAATTGAGCCATATCCAAGCCGTGGAGGAGGAGGGAATTCAACTTTTGAGAGAAAAGATACTCTGGAGAAATTTCACTTCACATTGAGTCTGCATCCCTTTATCCTTAAAATTCTGAATACATTGTTCAATCCCAAGATCTTCCTTATTTTATGGAGAACCTCATTGTCTCCTTTATATGAGCTTTCCTTTGGTGGAGGATTGAAGTGGTGGAGGCCCAGCTGGAAGGGGATTAGTTTCTCAGTTTCAAGACGTACCAACACAAAATTTTGTCACCTATACAAATTCTGAACTCATTTGAACTCCTGCAACACACTTCTCACATGTCGCTATCACACATGCTGGTACTTGATCCTTGCGACATTTCCTCAATAACTTGCATGCCAACAACTGCGTCATGAACCAGAATATATGATCGTTGATTCTTGCAACATCCAGACCACGTGCACCTATGAATGTGTTGTGCTTTTCCTTCATTCTTTCTACCAAT
This sequence comes from Picea sitchensis, assembly GCA_010110895.2. Classification (NCBI taxonomy): domain Eukaryota; kingdom Viridiplantae; phylum Streptophyta; class Pinopsida; order Pinales; family Pinaceae; genus Picea; species Picea sitchensis. The sequence continues at coordinate 118,744 of SNQJ01S0030245.1, read as the reverse complement.
ACTTTCTCCTTGTCTTGTCTGTGAATAATAGTGATGGGTATTCCCCTTTTGATGGCAACCCAGTTATCTGGGCAATCAAATTTGTGTCTATGGACAACGGTCTATCTAACCATATAAATCCTCCATGTACACAACTAAGTAATAATCTAACATAAATATTTATGTTTGCTCTCCTTCCAAAATGCAGAATATCAAAAAGGTTCAGAATACCTATTTTTTCCATCCCTATCACCCATTCATGTGGCTCTACTATGATTTCTTGTGAATCTAGGGTGAGTCTTACACTTGTGTACTTGTTTGAAGCCAATTCTGGAAACTTATTCACATATGTTAGGTCGTGGTCTATATACCTCATGCTTCCTACTACACCAAGCATATCTTACTCAAGGATCACATCTTGTGGAATTTTTGGCTCAACGAGTTCATACTTCGACTCTTTATGTAACTTCACCTACTTTATTGTCGGTTTCCTTGGTGGTACATAATCCTTTGGATAGTGAATCGGGGTTGACCCTGATGTTGATTCTCCCGGTGTTTCCTTGGTCACATGTATCGATGTCTTCCTGGTGCGTTGTTTCTTCGGCTGTGACAAGGCTTCTCCTGTCTTCGTTGGCACCATTTCTCTCTGCAACTACTCATTTGGCGACTAATTCTTCGGCTTTGTCTATGTTCACTTGGCTCTCTTCTCTCAATGAAGAATCAAATGAAAATAACTCCTTTCTGTCTACCCTTCAACTACTTTGATAATTGATCACCAATTGTTTCTATTTTTGTTCTCCGTGCCCAAACTTGTAGTATAATCCAACTTGTAATTCAATTCAATTCTTTCCATACTCTATAATAAATTCGACTTATTTTGTGGATCATGGTTGAGATATTTTCATTCTATCACGGTCTCATTGCCTCTTTCCATTTATGACTACGTGTCTCCACTACTTCATCGTTATGATCGCTCTTTAATGCTTGTCCCATCATGTACACTCTTTAATGTGTTTTTTTCTCTCTACTCATATCTTTGTCGCACTTAAATTATTCTTCAGGTGCATGATTCCTTCCTCTTTCTACATCTCTATGCAACTTTTTGGTTTCTCTCCTTACTCGTTTTTCCTTATGCATCACTTCAACCTTCAAATTCTTTTATTTCTTTTCTTTTTTTCTTCTTTTCTTCTTTATTTTCTTCTATAATACACTATAATGCAAGTATTATGGTACACATACTGCACCTCCAACTAATGCGTGAAAGTGTGGTTGTCCCTATACAGTTTAATTCGACTACCATTAACTAGTCCTTCCACAACTTCTCCATTAAGTTTCTCCAATTGAACAACACCTTCATCTGTCAGAAACATGATCACATATAGACCTAACCAATGCATCTGAAACTTCCCAGAATGCTGCAAAAACTTGTTTTCGTAAAGAAAAACTAAGTCTCATGTCTAGAACTTCTTTCATTTAATGTGCATGTCATGCCATTCTTTCTCATGCGCTTTCTCAACTTTTTGATGGAAACCTGTGATAGTCCTCTTCCATCTCTACTAGATTTGACAATCTCTTCTCCACTACACCATAATCTGTAAGCTCTGTCATTGTAGCAATTCCCAAACTTGATACTATGAATTCCATAGGCATACCATCTTATTGGCCATATGCCAGTCTAAATGAGGTATGCCATGTCAACTTGTTACTTTTATCCCTATATTCCCATAATACTACTGAAATATTCAAGTCCCAGTCGTATCGACTTACATTACACACCTTCGTTAGTGCATGTTCTAATATCTTATTGAATGCTTCCACTATTCCATTTTCCCGAGGATGATATGGTGTGCTATTCTGATGATGAATCTAAAACTCCTCTATCAATGCTGCAATTTTCCTATTCATAAAATGAGTTCCCTCATCACTCATGAGTATTTTGGGGCATCCAAACCTTGTCACCATGTTTTCAAACAAAAATTGTGCAGTTGTCTTCGCGTTGCGATCTCTTATTGGTTCTGCTTCAACCCATCTGGTTAAATAATCTGTCACAATAATGATGTATCTGGCTCCTGATCTCTTCGTAGGTGGATTGATAGGCCCAAAAAATTCCACTTCCCATTTATCAAAATCTTGTAATGTCACCTATGGTACTAAGGGCATATCATTTATCCTAGAAGGCTTCCTAATTCTTTGGAAAACATCACATGTCTTACAAACTTCCTTGGCATCCTTATGAAGGGTATGCCACCATAATCCTGCGTGCACAATCTTCTGAGTTATTGCTTTTCCTTCGTAGAGTCCTCCTGCAACCCCTTCATGTTCCTCTGACAATATCATATGTCTTTCATGTTCTAATACACATCGTCATAGAATACCATATGTGCCTAACTTATACAAATTTCCTACTATAAGTTGATAATATGTGGCCTTCACTACTAATTGCTTCTTCTGTGCAACTGTAAACTCAGGTGGGGTTACTCATGTGCTAAAAAACTGAACTATGTCTGCAAAATAGTCATCAACCATTTGTACTAAAAATAAGTGTGTGTCTGGTAACCTGCCATCCAGGTTTTCTATATATTTTCCTGATAGTATGTGTGATAAGTGATCAGGTCCTGAATTAAATTTCCCTGGTTTCACAATTACCTCAAATTCATATTCCTAAAACAATAATATCCATCTTCATATTCTCCCCCCCAACACTGGCTTATTGACCAAATATCTTAGCACATAATGGTCTGTGTACATCTTAAAGTGTGAACCTAGCAAGTAATGTTTGAACTTTTGCAGGGCATACACCATTGATAATCCTTCACGTTCTGTCGTAGTACAATTATGTTTTGTTGTTGAAAAAATCCTACTTGAAAACGCAATTGAGTGATCTATATCTCCTTCTCCAGGATGAGCTAATATTGCGCCCAAAGCCACATATGACGCATCCACATGAACTTGAAACTCCTTCTTCCAATATGGAAATATCAAAATTGGTGTGGTAACCAATTTCTACTTCAAAGTATCTAAACCTTCCTAACATTCCTCACTCCATTGAAACTTATTATCCTTCTTTAGCAATTTTTCCATAAGGGTTGTAAGCTCCCCATATCCTTTAATGAACTTCATGTAGTGCCATGTATGCCCCAACATTGCTTGTAACTGTCGCACTGAAGTAGGCAGTGGTAAATCAACAATTACAAGAATATTTGTGGGGTCCACCAACAATCCTTGCTTACACACTACATAGCCTAGTAGGATACGAAACAATGCACATAAAATGCACTTCTTGAAATTTAAATATATCTGAAACTGCCTACACCTATCCAACATCAAGCAAAAAATCTCAATATGATCTTTTAATAAGCTGAACATTGTCCAGTCATCTAAGTATACTTATAATAACTTATGGATAAACTCTTTAAATGCTGCTACAACCACTCTAGTGTCGTTTGTGCATTCTTCAATCCAAAAGGAATAAATATGTAATGG
>SNQJ01S0030245.1:101364-115272 GCA_010110895.2 Picea sitchensis | reverse complement strand
TATATATAATTGCCTTTAAAATATAAAAAAATTGAAACAACAGAGTCATCTCCAAAATTTTGTAATGCACCGATTGAGTTGATATCTTTACTTATCCATTCTTTGTTTAGTTGGTAGAAAAACAAATCTTCCATGTATTAAACTTTATTCATGTATAACGTGATCGTAGTTTTGTCTTCCATGTTATCATAATGATTTATTTTGGATTATTTCCTTGGTTTAATAGTTTAGAAAACAAAAAATTACGTAAAAGTTTCCATGAATATTAGTTTATCGTAGATTATGGATAAGTGTTTTTTAACTTTTGTTTAGACTTATGGATCACTTTTTATCAAATACATAAAAATTTATTAAAACGAAATGATGTAATCTCACATATTGTTGATGTGAAAAATGTTTGTCAAAAATATTAAAAAAATATTAGAGTAAAACTTTTAATTTGATCTCATTTTTAATAGAAAATTCTCCAAACAATTTACATTATAATTTGTGAGATATGTTTTGGCTCTTAAATATGTTTGTTATATGTAAATGAAAAAAATAAAATGAAATAAGAATTTTAGTAAATATAATATAATGGAGTTAACTTTTTTTTATTAAACATAAAGATATAGTTTATATTACCCAAAATTATAGAGTTAATATTTCACAACATAATTTTAATTTTAAATGGATTTGAATAAATAAAATTATCAAAAAGTAATAAAACTTAATTATCATTACTTATTTTTGACTAATTTTAAAAAGATTTGAATGAATAAAATTATAAAAAGCATGAGAACTTGACTTCATAATAGATAATTTAAATTATCATTACTTATTTTTGACAAACATATACATGAATATAATTTTAAATGAATTTGAATAAATAAAATTATCAAAATGCAATAAAAATTGACTTCATAAAAAATATTCAAATTATCATTACTTATTTTTGACAAACATATACATGAATAAAATAAAAAGGAAAACATCTATAAACTCACAGTAACAAAAAAAAAAACCATTCACCATAATTAGTTTAGAATTTTGTTATCTTGCCAATGCAACTCAAAGTTCAACTTGCAATCTTCCCCTCAAGTTCCTTCTCCCAAAAATGTTCTTTACTCTAAATCTGGTAAATATATTTATAAAAAAATAAAAATTTGGAATTAAAAATAAACTCTTAAGACTCGTTTTCACATCTCCTTCCAACCTTACAAAGATGGATTACAATTCAGATACCTTGGGAAATATTACATTCTCAATGGGAAACTTTAATTACATGGACTCGATGTTGAAATTCACCACTACTTTCATGGTGAACCCTTCTTGTTAAAAAAGCAATGCATCTCCTTATGTTTGAATATATGTATATCTCATTCAAATCAAAATCATACATCTATTCCATTCACTAAATCACACATATACAAGGGATAAATTGATCATGAGCAAGAACATTATGCATGTAAGATTTAGAACATATAATTTACCCTAGTATCATTAAGATTTCTTTAATTATTAGCAAGTTTTAGAGAACATGGAAGTGTTTATTTGTACATCTTAAATAATTATTCATACAAATTACGATAATGTGTACAAGTTGGGAGAGTCAGTCTTTGAATATCATTATTATTGAATTGCATCAAAGCAGTGGGAGATACTCCTCCTTTAGCCTTTCCCTTCCTCTCCTTCATAAGAGCCATATTGTTTTCTTCATTCACAATAACAATTTACCATATACACAGGTCATTGGCTTTTATATTTGAGTGAGTATAAGGTATTTGGAAGTTAATCAAATGAAGGAACCCTAAAATGAATGCTTCAAACTAATATGAATAAGAGGTGGGCACCATCATGTACTAGGGTCCTTAGCCCATCAAATGAATCTCTTGCTTTGAAACAAAGTCATGTAAAACACTTCCAACCTCTAAGCTAGATATATTAGGGAGCTTATAAGACAAATATCTTTATATTTTGAAGTCATCATCTGAGACAACCTCTTCAAACTTTGAATGAATGTTTAGAGTTTCAAGGATGCATGCTTCAAATTATCAATAATTAATGGAGAGATGCCCATCCCTCTAATCAAATTCAAGCATAAGAGACGATCCCCATCATTAGTTAGGGACTCAGTGGGTTGAAGATTTTACAAATGGGGACTCATTCTTCTTATTAGTGAATAAAAACTATTTGCGGGGTTAAGGCTTGAATGCCCCTTATTTGAATGCTTTAGAGAAGAAAATAAGAATGGGAGACACTACGCGACTTAAAGGAATCATATATTGTTAAATTAGGTAGGCCCTTTCGTCACCATGGGCTCTAAATAAGCAAGTAGAAAGGAGGTTTCCCCTATCATTTGAATGAATCATAGGTTTTCACCTTGCCCATTAGGAGGTTGGGATCTATACACAATAAAATCTTGTACTTTATCTTTGAATTGAAGAGTTTGATAAACCTATGCAAGGTAAGATACACTAATACAATATTTAAAATAGAAGAGTTTGATAAACCTTTGCAAGTGAAAACATGCTAACATAATCTTAAAATAAAAGAAACAATGGCACACATACATAGTAGACAAGAGATTTAACCTATAAACCCTTAACTGGGAAAACCAACAAACTAAGATTTACACCTCTCTCTTTATCATTGTATCAACAAAATAGTTCACAATACAATATTTAGGTATTCTACAACATCACTCAACCCTAATTTTCCAAGTGGCGTTAGATTACAATGGACCAAAACTATGGGCCAAAAATCAGTTAAAATGGACCAACCATCAATGTGCCTAGATGCATATCCTACTTGCAAAGATTTAACACATATTCAACAATCTCCCACTTTTTCACTATTTTGCATTAAAGGGGGATAGGCATCGTCTACTAAGAGAAGTTATACCCATTCATTTTGTTGCATAAAGATAATTTATCAGGTTTGATAGACTTCGTCAAAATTTTCCAAGGTATAAACCTTGTCCAACAACACCCTATTATCTTCAACCATGACTCTAACAAAATGGCATTACACATTAATATGCTTCACCTTATCATTATAAGGATGGATTTGGATAGAAAGATTGCACTTTGAAAAAACAAGTACCTAAACATAGTGTCTACAACCATACAAATTTACTCGCATGAGTGGCTTCCATGTACTTGGCTTCTATAGTTGGGAGTGAAACTACAAATTGTCAATTGCTCATTCAATTGATTGCTATACCCAATATGTTAAACATATAATCACTTGTAGATATTTTGTGATCAATATCTCAAGTGCAGTCTGCATCAATAAAACCTCATACATATACCATTTGGGTTGGTCTATGTCTTTCTTGGTATCAAATTGCATAATCCGATGTGCCATACAAATATCTGAAGACCCTCTTTAAACATGTCCAATTTTCTCTCTGGTTTTGAAATATTTTTGTTCATAATTGTCAATGCATGGGCAATGTCTAGTCTTGTATAGACAATAACATACATCAAACTTTCAACAACACTTTCATAGGGAACATGAGATATTTCCTTTACCTCTTCTCATGTCTTGGAACATTATTCTGTAGATAACTTTACAATTACATGAATATGAGTCTTTATTGGTTTACATTTATACATATTAAACCTCTACAACATGTCTCAAATATTTCCTCTAATTCAACCATTTTTTCATGTTTACATTATCTCTTTTAAATTCCATGCCCAAAATAATATTTGTAGTACTAAGATCATTCTTATCAAACTTAGAGGACAATTAATATTTAACATCCTTGATGATTTCATTTTTGTTTCCAGCTAGCTACATATTGAATCAAAATATAATACAACATAAACAAAATGACACCAACATGTTTGGGATACACACAATGATCAACTTCACTTCTTGAAAATGAAGTCCCAACATATAAGTATTAAACTTTTGATATCACATTGTTGGAGTAGGACATTTTGGGTAAGTTTTGGGAGTCGCATAGGAGCAAACTGCACGACAAGTCAACAAAGGAGCAACGCACACGAAAGACAGTTAGTGCATATTCAAGATCCATTGCATGGAAGGCAAAAGTTGGTTAGTAGTATTTAGACCATTTGGTCCATTTTGTAATGGGCTGAGCCCTAATATCAATGTATAAACACATATGGGTTTTGGGTAGAAAGTAAGAATTAAGTTGTTGGTGTGAGTGAAATCATAGAGTGAGAGTATGAGTGAATGGTATGAGTAGAGTTTGGGAGTATGATTGTAGAATGAGATAAGTATCTTATTTGAGCGTAGTGCGCACCAGTTGTAAGGATTGAACCTAAATGAATAATATAAGAAACCAATTGTTGTGGACGTAGCCCAGTTAGGGTGAACCACTAATCCGGACGGATTTCCACACATGGAAGGACATTACTGTGTTCACCAAGTTGATTTGCAGAGTGGTGATGTTATATGTTGAGTTTTATATTTCTCATACATTTTATTAATGCTTTGTGAGGAAAGGGTCTGATGCATTCTTATGCTTTATGAGATGATCATGCATATTATTTATGCTTTCAGAGATTTTGAAAAACTCATACATTATTATTCATTATTGATGTAAAATGATTAATACTTGTGAGGGAAATTATACTCACATATTTATCATTAAATTATTAATTTGGAAATTGGTTTTTATGTGAGAAACCACCTTGCACCAATTTTCCGTTCTTCTCACTATTAGGTTGAGAGAATCAAGGACATGGATGAAGAGTCTTTGGGTGGTTTTGAGACTTTTCCATTTATGTACTTGAAGATAGTTTGAGATCCTACATCCATGGATCTTGTTTTTCCTCTTTTGTAATTAGATCCTATTATTGTGGACCTAGGAGTTAATGCTCTTTCTTAAGAGGGAGTGAGGAAAAACTATATAATGCCTTATGTGGGCCCTTTGTAAGGGGAGAGTAAGGAGGAGAGTAGTGGAGAGTTAATGAGGGGAGTTAGAAAGCCATAGTGCTACTACTTCTAAGTTTTGAGAGACTTATTCATGTAAGGTATTATCCTTCTTGATGTATGGAGAGGTATGAGTGTGAGAAGTATTCTTGAATCTTCACTGAAGGAGAAGAAATCTCTTATGTAATCACTTATGAGAAGGTCCCAACATCTTTTGAAGAAGGAATGAAAGCGATCCGTATTCCAATTGAAGTGGATCCAGAGACGTAGCCCAGGAGGGGTGAACTCTGTTACCAATATTGGTTGTCTCTCTCTCTCTCTTGTCTTTTCATGTGCTTTATTCCATTTTGAGTTCATGTGTGTTATGTATTATTGTTTACAAGCATGGTTAATCATGGATTCATATGCCCTTTAATCCTTATGCAAATACTTCGTCAGAAAATGATTCTTAATTGAAAACTTGCATAAAGTACTCGCCCGTTTTCAGATCATGTGGTATCAGAGCAGAGGTTGTCTGCTTTGCAGGATGGGAAAAGGAGCGAAGAAAGAAGAAATATTTCAAGAATTAGAAGAGATAAATCACAACATTCAATATGAAAACGCAGAGTTGAGGAGGCTTTTGCATATTGCAGAAGAAGAGAAGCAAGAGATTCAAGAGAGGTCTCAACTTCATGGATAATTCCTCAACGATATTATTGAAGAATTGCAACTCGAATTGCAAGCCAAAGATGATCTCTTGGCTAAGTTGCATCATGGTAAATGAATGAAGGACATAGATTTCTATCGTGGATGCACAAACTCAAACCATGGTATATGATGTTTCGTCATGTTCAATGTTTTCTCAGTATGAAAATAACGTGGGCATGAAGCTCCTTGCGAAGATGGGATACAGAGGAGGTGGACTTGGCATTCATGGCCAAGGAATCACTCAACCATTAGAGGTGGTACAAATACCACAATTCACAGGTTTGGGTTATGGAAAGGAGGAAGATGGAGAATGCTCAAAGTTTGCTGAAGCAAAAACCATCTCTTCACCATCAAATTCCACGAAAGGAATCAAACCAACTTGTCCTCACCAGAGCAAGAAACACTCAGGAAAGTATAAAGGACATTTCAATTCTTTTCTTACACATAAGAAAAATGATTATGGTCATAAGTCTTCTAACCATGATATAGCCAAAGATCACAAGAAGAAATTTTGGGTAGTGAAGACGAGCATGCTCACTGGAAGTGAGACAAGACATGAAGAACACCTTTCACGTCCTTGTGACAAGAAGATTATGTTAAAGNGCGAAGGAACTATTGCACTCATTGCGAGATCAGTGGCTATTGGGAGAAGAAGTACTGGAAGTTACATCCTGAAATTCGCCATAGACCAAGCAACAGACAGATTGCTAAAACACCCACCAAGAAGGAGGATACAAATATAATGGCGCATGTGATCAATGTTCCTGCTCCAATATCCGAATAAATGCGGTCGCAGAAGGAAGGCACCTTCAATTGGTTAGGTAAGCAGTGGTTATCATTTCTGCAAAATTGAAATATTTTTTTATTTAACATATTTTGCAGCAGAGAAAACACAACTGCAACTCGGATGCTGCCATGGCTCATCTCAATCAATCACTATGCATAGAGTTCAAAATATAGTTGGATTTCAATCTGGACGAGTTCTTATTGCTTGAGCATGTGCTTCTAAGAGTTGGTGTTATAGCCAAAGGTTCGATCTGCAAATTGATTAAAGAGATTATGTCATGAACAACGAGTACCCATTTTTCTGTTATTGTAATGGATGAGTCCTTAGCACTCCAAGTCATGATGAAGAGAAATTATTGATGCAATGTGAGCCTCATTCCATCATTTTTGATGAATCTGGGTAGTTTACACTATTCATTTTTATTACAGTGTAGAATCAAGTCAACATAACGGAATCACTGGCATCCACATCAAACAAATTCCCTGCACAAGAAATTTAGTTGTTGAAATAACCAACAAGAAGAGTTTGTGTTAGACATGTTGTTTATGGACATAGTGGCAATGTATAGCATGAAAAGCTTCAGATCTTCATCTATGCGTTAGTTGAAACAAATCGGTTTTGGATCTGTATACCATATTTGTCAATTGAAAACAAACGATCATTCCTCGCTCACTTTGTGATGATGCTGAAATACAGATTTACTTAGATGGCCCATTCCAGTCGCTGGACAAAGAAGAGATAGGCATCCTTCCATTATTCATGGCCATAGGATCTCTAAGATACGAGCTTATACTTCGACTAAGCAAGAGGAGGATTACTCTTTGTTTTCGATTTTTACATTGGTAATTATGTGGTTATTATTGTTGCCTTACACCATCCATTGAATGTCAGATCTGCGTGGAGTGATGGTCTAGAATAAAAAATATTATTTAACCATTGGGCCATGAGGGTAATTCGAGAGGTGACTGAATGGACATCCATGTGGAATTAATTCCTTTCTTGTCTAACTTATCTTGGAGTTGCTAACAAGATGTCCTAAGATACTATCTCCGAAAGGGAAGTGTGACAAAGTCGTAGGTGCACGGATCGAACCGAAATGACTGGGGAGGATACAGATGGTAGAAGAGAACCCCTGATGCGGGTACCTGAGGTGCTGTGAAGTGATCTCAAGGACATGAGTTCGGAGGGAAGATGAGTGGAATGCTTCTTGAAGGCTTCGACTAAATGATCTCTCTCTAATTCAGAAGTGCATGAGAAGAAATTGGATTATTCTGGCTACTGTACTCAAAAGGAGTGCAATTAAGAGTCTGGAGAACGTGTTGATACAGACCAATGGCCATGTCATGCTCATCATTTTATATTTGTGTGTGGGCAGTGGTGGATGACACATTTGGGTGCACATTTTATGAGCCAGAAATAGCAGTAGCTAAAATTTCGATCCATTGATCGATCTCGTTTTGTTTGGTGATGTTGTAGAATCCGCAAGACCCTCAATAAGATCGTGTTTCCTTTTTATTGTGTTATGAGGGGTATCTACCACCTTCATATGGGAAAAAAACGTCAAGCTCGAAGCAATCCCAGAGCAATTGTTTCCCAACGCATCGACAATGGAAACTGGCAAATCGTTGCACTAGATAATGTGGGATGATGCCAACATGAGAGGATTTGGAGGGATTTATCTCCCTATCTAGAAAACTGAGCAATAATCCCCCTCAACATATGATAAGAAAATTCTTCCAACACACCACCATGTTACGACTAGTTCAGAGCATGAACTAGTATTATGGGCTTTCATATCGGCGTCAAAACATAGGAAATTGCGCCAAATCTACATTTGGAACTGCTAGCCCATGTTTTCAGTCAACAGATTATGGCCAACATCGATGGGAAGAATCGACATGGAAATAATCATCTGGAGGCCAGCTACATATTGGTTCTGGTGAATCCACAAGCCGAGGTGAAGTTGATACAATGCAATGACCGCCATTCTGTTGTGCAAAGACACATTGTTTCCATTGTTGCAGGGATTCAAATTTTACATGGCCTCCTCCATTTCCATTTCCGAAGAAGAAGAAAATGCATTTTATATTTCTAGATCCCCTCACGACCTACTTTTGGATGGTGTTCAACATTATATTGTCTTCATTTGGGAAGGATCAAGGGTATCATATTTGCAGGTTTGGCGGTCGGTCATTGAAAGGATCGATGTCTACCCAATCCAATGGTGCTTGCATTGAAAAGCAACTTATTATCTCCACAATATTGATGACTATTGGAATTTTTGTTTGGAGGGATAAAGAGGGGAAGAGACACAACCCCAATCCTCTCCAAGATTCTTCACATAATGGTGACAATGGAAAAACTGCCATTGTGGGCGACATGACCAATTGGAGGCAACAATATGACATTTTATTTGTATTCGCCTCACAAAATGAGTTCATGCTTGACGTATGATTTTTCATTGGTCTTCTGCCTACCTCTCCCTCACATACAATCGGGCTTGATAGGACCAAGAGTTGTCGTTGTTCCAAGCCTCTCCACCAGACATGTCCAACACCAAAAAGTGGAGATCAGATGGGGTTCTTTGTTGGAGCGCCGACCACGGGAGTTTATGCCAGGGAGACAAAGCTTGGGTCTGTTGCAGAGCACCGAGAGTTTCCCATGGAACCAAGGGCCGAGAACCACCGAAGGCGCAAAACCTTGGTCCTGTGTCACATGGATCTAGTGCTTGATGGAATTAAAAACTCATGGTATTTTAGCAATTTTTTGGTGTGCCTTTTTAGGTGGATTTTTATATTATAGTTTTGTGCTATATACTATTAAGGCCTATTGTTGCTAAAAACCAAGTGCTCATACCTAATGACCATCAAAGGAATATTGGGCATGATGCACATTTATGTAAAAGGGGGTTTGAAAGCCATATATGTTTCCCTTTTTTGTGCATCATTTAGGCATATAAAAATTGCCTTCAAATTTGATGTAATTACCATGGGAGGGCCATAGTGCATTCTTTTGTGCATCATTTGGAACATAAAAATTGCCTTCAAATTTGATGTAATTTCCATGGAAGGGACATAGTGCATTTTTTTGGCATCATATTTGGCATGAGAATTTCCTTTGAATTTTGATATATTGGCCATGTAAAGGTATTGATGTAAGCATGAAATCATCATGTAAAAGGGTTATGAAGCATTGTAATGTATGTTTAGCCACTCTTGAGTGAGGAGAGTGAGAGGTGTTATTGTTGCACCTTAAGCCTTCATTGGCTTCTTTGTAATCATGATGTAAACAATTGATTGAGGCAATTTTCCTACGCCATTTTGGCGATTCATTGTAAACTTGAACAAGAGTGTAGTTATAAACTCTTGGCAAGTAAGGTATACCAAAGATTGTGGTACATGTATCATCTGCTACAGGTTGCACGATTATGTAGGTGGGCTTCGACATTTAAGCTCCGAAGAACAAAGGTGAAGGAGACAAGGGATGTGCCTTTCCAAACATTTGCTTTGCAGCGGTTGCAAGTGTTGACTTGCATTATGACTCCAAAGTACGCGTGTGAAGGAGTCTTGAAAGAATACAAATTTTAAGGAAATTTCCATACATATAAAGTTGATACTTTTGGAGACCAAAAGGTTCTTTGTGGGGAGGCGTGATCCGGACGGATTTCCACACATGGAAGGAATTTACTGTGTTCACCAATTTTATTTGCATAGTGGTGAAGTTATAAGTTGAGTTTTATATTTCTCATGCATTTTATTAATGCTTTGTGAGGAAAGGGTCTCATGCATTCTTATGCTTTATGAGATGCTCATGCATATTATTTATGCTTTATGAGCTTTTGAAAAACTCATACATTATTATTCATTATTGATGTAAAATGATTAATACTTGTGAGGGAAATTAGACTCACGTATTTATCATTAAATTATTAATTTGGAAATTGGTTTTTATGTGAAAAACCACCTCACACCAATTTGTCATTCTTCTCACTATTAGTTTGAGAGAATCACGGACATGGATGAAGAGTCTTTGGGTGGTTTTGAGACTTTTCCCTTTATGTACTTGAATATAGTTTGAGATCCTACATTCATGGATATTGTTTTTCCTCTTTTGTAATTAGATCCTATTATTGTGGATCTGGGAGTTAATGCTCTTTCTTAAGATGGAGTGAGGAAAAACTATATAATGCCTTATGTGAGCCCTTTGTAAGGGGAGAGTAAGGAGGAGAGTAATGGAGAGTGAATGAGGGAAGTTAGAAATCCATAGTGCTACTACTCCTAAGTTTTGAGAGACTTATTCATGTAAAGTATTATCCTTCTTATGTATGGAGAGGTATGAGTGTGAGTAGTCTTCTTGAATATTCACTGAAGGAGAAGACATATCGTATGTAATCACTTATGATAAGGTCCCAACATCTTTTGAAGAAGGAATGAAAGAAATCTATATTACAATTGAAGCGGATCCAAAGACGTATACCAAGAGGGGTGAACTTCATTACCAATATTGGTTGTCTCTCTCTCTTGTCTTTTCATGAGCTTTATTCCATTTTGAGTTCATGTGTGTTATGCATTATTGTTTACAAGAATGGTTAATCATGGATTCATATGCCCTTTAATCCTTATGCAAATACTTCGTCAAAAAAATATTCTTAATTGAAAACTTGCATAAAGTACTCGCTCATTTTCAGATGAACCACGTTAAATTCTCGTGTTATGATGTGTGTGTTATTATGATGTGTTGGTTTGCTATGTTTGGTTTGCACATGTAATAGATTATTATGATTTGATATGAATATGTATTTGATGGTTCTACACACATGGTGAATGGTTGAATAAGATAAATGTGTCATATGTTATGATGTTGTTATGATTTCGTGCACATGGTATATTGCATGTTGAATGAATGGTAAGTAAGAATGAATGTTAGAATGATCTCCATTCCCTTCATGATTGTGGAAGCCTGGTTCCTGCAGTCCCCATAGGTACCTTGGGTGAGACTTCACCTGCATGTGGGTGATTCTGAAAGGGCTGGTATCTTGGGATTTGTTGGTGAATTAATGTTGAACCCCAGGTTTGTCCACTACACACCAATAAATGGTTTCGTTGTAGGGATTGGGATCTGTGATTGAGGGGGATGTGGAGACCTACTAAGGAGGATATTGGACAATGGTTGGAGACACATGAGATCGATTTTTTCATAGATCAGAATAAGAATCCATGGATCGGCACAAAGAAATGGCTACAAAGGTATGTGTTTACAGATTTGCATGGAATTTCCTTTGTTGATTTTTGGAATATTTTAGTAGAGTGGATCTAGAGATTAATTGAACAGATGGAAAGGTTTTGTACTTATATTTTGAGAAATTGGACTCCTGATTTAATTAGGAAAATCAATTCCATAAGAAATCAGGTATCATGCACAATATATTACGAGTTGGAAAGTGTGTTGGGAGGTTAATTTACTGAATTTTCCATAGATTGTACTCAGTCATATAGTGTTGTTGAAAGGAAATTATTTAATGGATCGCGTGGAAGATACCTAAAGTCACTATCTACTTGGATTAAGATATTATTTTTTGATAAGGGAGTTATGAAAATGTTATCTGATTGTTAAGCACCTTCATGCACATAGGGAGACTGGGGGCTGACCAGAGGATGGTCTGAGCATAAAGAGGGATGAAGAGAAGGAATGAAGAACAAATGGGATGAGGATTCCAAGAGAAGAAGAGTGTGTGACAAACAAATATATTGGAGTATTGCGCAGTGGTAAGAGATTCAAACCAGATATGAAGAGGATTGTGGCTGAGAGAGAGGGGAATCACAATGAAAACGAGGAAATAGACACTAGTGTGATACTCAGGATCAAAGGAAGTCTTCACACAAAAAAAATATATCCACCAACTTAGTCTATTAAAAGAAGATATCACTCAGATCAAATTCCGCGTCAAACCCATGACCCTGTGTGCATCGCCAAGAACTAAGGTAAGATCAGAATATTTGTCAATTATAGTTATTGAATGAAGTAAAGGTAGTAGTAAAAGTAGTGGAAGTAGTACGTCGAGTCAGAATTAGTTAGTGTTATCATGAAAGAATACTATGCAGAACATGATGCCAGTAGTAGATCCCACTTTAAGAATGTTTGTCTTCCATGGAGCGGGGACAAAGGATCTAGAAAAACATTTGTTCATTTGTGAGACAATATGGAATGTGAAGCATGTCCAAGATGTTGATGCAAAGATTGTGTAATTGGAAATGACATTCAAAGATCGTGCATTATTATGGTACATGAAATATTGAACTACGACACTTATGGGACAAACTAGAACATTGACAGAGGTAAGACAAACTCTATTGAAAGAGTCCCAAAGACCTAAATCTAAGTCGCAGTGCATTACGGAGTTGAAGGAGATCAAGCAGATAGTAAATGAATCACTGTGGGACTATGATAAAAGATTTAATATACTAAAGGATCAGTTGACATTCCAAATTCCAGATGAACAACACAAAGAGTGGTTTATTGCAATATTGTTTCTGGATATACGTTGCTTGTTGAAGCAATAGAAGATCATGTCGCAGTCAAAAGTATTATAAATTTCTATGAAGTTAGAAGCATCCCCGGTAGGAGAAAATGGTGCAAGGATGGCTCAAGTGCAGTCGTAGTTAGCAACGTTGACTATTCAGTTGTGAGATCTTGTGAAAGGAAAAGAAAAACACGAGGAAGTTGGGTGTATCACGTGTAGAAAAAAAGGACATCATAAGAATGAATGTCCATTGTTTCAGTGGTATTTGAATATAGGTGCTTTGAATCCACTAGGTGTATGCTGCGATATTTTCAAAATGATGGGTCATCACCTTCATAATTTCCCATTGATGCAGAAGTATCAGAGTATTGCAAGAAATCTATTTTGTAAATTTCGCAAGTCTATCATACATGAAGAGAAGGATTTTCATGCATTTGATTTGATGAGAGAGTGCATTATAGATGCATACAGAGTCCAGGGAGAAGAATTTGAAGGAGGAGTGTCGCAGTATAATACTCAAAGAGGTTGTAATAAAGCAAGAAGAGGAGGGTTCAGAGGTCGTGGAAGAAGATGATTTGGCATAGGTAGAGAACCTATTATATGTTATAACTATAATCAGTTGGACCTAAGATAGAAAATCCTTGCACGACATGCACATATTGCAGACAACTAGACCATGCGACGGAGGATTGTCCACAGTTGATCATGAAATGGAAATAAAAGAGGAATTCAAATCTATAGATGATAGCAGCCAAAAAGCACAACAAACAACCTAAGATAGCAACAATTATGCGCAGAGGAACCAAAACTGAAGCTGATGCGACAGATCAAGGAAATAGGATCCACTAGTGGGTAAGGAAAGTAGTAGAGCCTCAATTGTTGTTTGACCCTAGAAAAGAGAAAGAGACATACATGCAAGCAAGAAAGGAAGTGATAGGATCAAAATGGATAGCATCAACGTCGACCACACCACATTTGTATGATAGACTGCTAATGTATGATATGCCACAAGTCTATGACCATT
>SNQJ01S0030245.1:70170-99301 GCA_010110895.2 Picea sitchensis | reverse complement strand
GTCGAACACATAATCGATGGTTTTGACAGAGGGTGTGCCGGCTCCTCCAGAAATCAACACAGGCCTTTTTGGTTTTAGAGTTGCATGAGGGTATTCTTGCAGAGGTCATACGGGATTCCCGGTTCAGACAGTCGACGGTAGAATGGAGGAGGAACCCCCATCATGGCTCAACTCAACAGTTTTAACTCCATGCGCTTGGGTTGACACTTGTCACCCATGAAGCTCGTTCCTTCCCATTTGGAAGTCACTCGTCCTTCCAAAGAACTTAGGATAAAACATCACATTTACACAGCTTTGGAATAGTAATAATTTAATATTATTCTCAAGGGTTTAAGCCCCCTCAGCTTAGCCCCTCTTCCAACCTCTCAACCCCCTCTCCCTTACCCAGGCTTTGTGGATGCTTAGTCCCCCATCACTCATTCATCATGGTCAGTTTGCATGCAGAGATGTTTTGTATTAATACCGTGCATAATTACATGTACAAAAATCATGCTCTTGGCCTTCAACACTTAGGCTCCTTGGCCTAATAACACATAAACCCACTAGCTTATATGACTTGGCTGACCAGCCTTATAAACTTTAATTACAGTTCATAAACAATCTTTATACTTCATAGATATGATTTACAACAGGGCTCAGCCTTGGGGACATTACATATTATATGTTTTAACTGTAATCAGTTGGACCTAAGATAGAAAATCCTTGCACGACATGCACGTATTGCAGACAACTAGACCATGCGACAGAGGATTTTCCACAGTTGATCATGAAATGGAAATAAAAGAGGAATGCAAATCTATAGATGATAGCAGCCAAAAATCATAACAAACAACCTAAGATAGCAATAGTTATGCGTGAAGGAACCAGAACCGAAGCTGATGCGACAGATCAAGGAAATAGGATCCACTAGTGGGTAAGGAAAGCAATAGAGCCTCAATTTTTGTTTGACCCTAGAAAAGAGAAAGAGACATATACGCAAGCAAGAAAGGAAGTGAGAGGATCATAATGGATAGCATCAACGTCGACCACACCACATTTGTATGAAATACTACTAATGTATGATATGCCACAAGTCTATGACCATTCAGAAAGGCAAGTTGACAAGGTAAGCACTTTGAATGGTTTTCTAAAAAGTTGTTTGGAATTAATGAAAGATGAGTATGCTTTGAATATGCTACATGGAATGATTGACCATTGCACCCAAGAGAAATATATTCATGTCACACACCAAGCAGTTAACTAGGTGAACTGTAAGAAGAGAACAAATAGGGAGTTTTGACTCAATGCACAGATAAGAAACTACGACGTGGACAGTATTATTTTGGATCTAGGTTCCGATGTGAAATTCATCTTGAGGCCGACTAGGGAGATGATGGTCCAACTGAAGTTGATTTGGTCACCTATCCAACTGAGACTAGTGAACCAGCATAACATTTTCCCAATTCGAAGGTCAACATGGGTAAGTGTTAGTATTGATGGAGTGTGGATCTTGGTCGATTTTGAAGTGATCGAAATAGTAGATGGAAGCACTCCTCACCCAACACTCCTTGGACTTGATTGGGCCTTTTACAACTAGACTATCATTGACCTAAAGAAGAGACAAATGATATTTGAAGTAGAATAATTGAAGGTTACTTCGTTGTTAGATCCTACTGAAGGAGGAATATATGTAGAACCAGTAAAAGGAAAAGAGCTCGACAACATGTATAACATGACTACACGGATGGAAAATTATGTGAATCCTACAATTGATGGTGTGCTTAGTTGGGGAAGTATTAGTTCATGCACGTTAGATTCAGAAGAAGCTTTGGAAAATTGGCAATAGAGATTGCACAAAGTGTCCACAAGGAAATGTGCTCGGATTACCTGTGTGTTACGATGGATTGGAACCGAGGTATGTGATTCGCCAAGGTATGAAGGACTAAACGATGCATATTCTTTTATAAGAGAATTTGAATTTCAAATATCAGATCAACATAGATTATTAGCATTATATGTCATGTCAAAAGTGACCCAGGTAATATGGTGGGTTGCACATAAGGATGGAATAAAAGATTGGAAACAATGTAGAAGACTATTACAGGTCAGGTTCAGGACAAAAAATGAAGATACTATGCAAAAGTATACATGATTGAACTGCCTGATGGAGCATGTTACTCAGTGTATTGTAACATGGAATAAAGTACCCAGGAAAGAATGGACACATTTGTTTGTACACACCTTGGACACAATCCCGAAGAATTGGTACTTGGAAATGGAAGTGCACATAGAAACTGCATATTGGGAATAATTAATGATAAATTTCAAGGTAACTTTTAGTTTTGAATATGATTCTCCTTTGATTGACTCAACTTTACAGGTCATCAACAAGAAGTTTTTTTTTCAGTAGAAGACTAGATAAAATTAGTACATGTATGTAGCACGCATAGATATTCTATGAAAATTGAAGAAGTTTTGCGTTGTTATAATGTTGTTGAAGAAGACCAAGATGAGGATGTGGATCCCATAAATATACAAATACCCAAAATGGAAGGAGAGGGCATAGTAGAAGGACCACAACTTGAATCAGACGTATATGCAAAGCCATTGAGAACATGAAAATTCATTAAGAACACACAAAGTAAATATTGCTACACAATATAAGACCAAATTTGTGAATATAGGAGACTATTGGAATGACGAGAGTGTGGAGAAGATAGTGGACTTATTGCACGAGTATTAGGGTTTGTTTTCGACTAATGTTTCAGAGATGAAAGGGATCACTAGGAAGTTAGGAGAGATGAATATTCCCTTGAAGCCAAATGCTAATCTAGTAAAGCAAAGACAATACAAATTGAACCCGATGTATAAGCAGAAGGTGAAAGTGGAGATAGATAAGATGTTGGAAGCGGGAATTATTGAACCTGTCATGGAATCAAAGTGGACCAGTTCAATGGTGGTTCAGGATAAGATGACAAGAGGGATCAAAATTTGTATAGATATAAGGAAATTAAATGATGCATGCTTACATGATCCCTTTCCTACACCATTTACAGTTGAAGTGTTGGAGAATGTAGGGGGAAAAGAAGCATATTCATTCATTGATGGATTTTCAGCATATCATCATATCAAGATTGCACAGGAAGATATATATAAGATTGCATTTGTGACATAATGGGGGTGTTACCAGTACACATTTATTCCTTTTGGATTGAAGAATGCACCAACAATATTCTCTAGAGTGGTTGTAGCAGCATTTAAAGAGTTTATCCATAAGTTATTAGAAGTATACGTAGATGACTAGACAACATTCAGCTTGTTGAAAGATCATATTGAGATTTTGTGCTTGATGTTGGATAGGTGTAGGCAGTTTCATATATATTTAAATTTAAAGAAGTGCATTTTATGTGCATCGTTTTGTATCCTACTAGGTCATGTAGTGTGTAAGCAAGGATTGTTGGTGGACCCCACGAATATTGTTGTAATTGTTGATTTACCACTGCCTATTTCAGTGCAACAGTTACAAGCAATGTTGGGGCATACATGGCACTACATGAAGTTCATTAAAGGATATGGGGAGATTACAACCCTTATGGAAAAATTGCTAAAGAAGGATAATAAGTTTCAATGGAGTGAGGAATGTTAGGAAGGTTTAGATACTTTGTAGCAGAAATTGGTTACCACGCCAATTTTGATATTTCCAGATTGGAAGAAGGAGTTTCAAGTTCATGTGGATGCGTCATATGTGGATTTGGGTGCAATATTAGATCATCCTATAGAAGGAGATATAGATCACACAATTGCATTTTCAAGTAGGAATTTTTCAACAACATAACATAATTGTACTACGACGGAACGTGAAGGATTATCAATGGTGTATGCACTGCAAAACTTCAAACATTACTTGTTAGGTTCACACTTTAAGATGTACACAAACCATTATGTGCTAAGATATTTGGTTAATAAGCCAGTGTTGTGGGGGAGAATATGCAGATGGATATTATTGTTTTAGGAATATGAATTTGAGGTAATTGTGAAACCATGGAAATTTAATTCAGGACCTGATCACTTATCACACATACTATCATGAAAAGATATAGAAAACCTGGATGACAGGTTACCAGACACACACTTATTTTTAGTACAAAAGGTTGATGACTATTTTGCAGACATAGTTCAGTTTTTTAGCACAGGAGTAACCCCACCTGAGTTTACAGTTACACAGAAGAAGCAATTATTAGTGAAGGCCACATATTATCAACTTATAGTAGGAAATTTGTATAGTTAGGCGCATATGGTATTCTGTGACGATGTGTATTAGAACATGAAAGACATATGATATTGTCAGAGGCACATGAAGGGGTTGCAAGAGGACTCTATGAAGGAAAAGCAATAACTTAGAAGATTATGCACGAAGGATTATGGTGGCATACCCTTCATAAGGATGCCAAGGAATTTTGTAAGACATGTGATGTTTTCCAAATAATTGGGAAGCCTTCTAGGATAAATGATATGCCCTTAGTACCATAGGTGACATTACAAGATTTTGATAAATGGGAAGTGGAATGTTTTGGGCCTATCAATCCACCTGTGAAGAGATTAGGAGCCAGATACATCATTATTGCGACATATTATTTAACCATATGGGCTGAAGTGAAACCAATAAGAGATTGCAACGAGAAGACAACTGCACAATTTTTGTTTGAAAACATGCTGACAAGGTTTGGATGCCCCAAAATACTCATGAGTGATGAGGGAACTCATTTTATGAATAGGAAAATTGCAACATTGACAGAGGAGTTTTAGATTCATCATCAGAATAGCACACCATATCATCCTTGGGAAAATGGAATAGTGGAAGCATTCAATAAGGTATTAGAACATGCACTAACGAAGGTGTGTAATGTAAGTCGATACGACTGGGACTTGAATATTTCAGTAGTATTATGGGCATATAGGAATAAAAGTAACAAGTTGACATGGCATACCTCATTTAGACTGGCATATGGACCATAAGATGGTATTCCTATGGAATTCATAGTATCAAGTTTGGGAATTTCTACAATGACAGAGCTTACAGATTATGGCGTAGTGGAGAAGAGATTGTCAAATCTAGTAGAGATGGAAGATGACCAATTTGTCACAGGTTTCCATCAAAAAGTTGAGAAAGCGCACGAGAAAGAATGACATGACAGACACATTAAACAAAAGAAGTTCCACACATGAGACTTAGTTTTTCTTTACGAAAATAAGTTTTTGCAGCATCCTGGGAAGTTTCAGATGCATTGGTTAGGTCTATATGTGATCATGTTTCTGACAGATGAAGGTGTTGTTCAATTGGAGAAAATTAATGGAGAAGTTGTGGAAGGACTAGTTAATGGTAGTTGAATTAAACTGTATAGGGACATCCACACTTTCGCGCATTAGTTGGAGGTGTAGTATGTGTACCATAATACTTGCATTATAGTGTAATATAGAAGAAAATGAAGAAGAAAAAAGAAAAGAAATAAAAGAATTTGAAGGTTGAAGTGATGCATAAGGATAAACGAGTAAGGAGAGAAACCAAAAAGTTGCATAGAGATGTAGAAAGAGGAAGGAATCATGCACGAGAAGAAGAATTTAAGTGCGACAAAGATATGCGTAGAGAGCAGAAAACACATTAAATAGTGTACATAATGGGACAAGCATTAAAGAGCGATCATAACGACGAAGTAGTGGAGACACGTAGTCATAAATGGAAAGAGGAAATGAGACCATGACAGAATGAAAAGATCTCAACCATGATCCACAAAATAAGCCGAATTTATTATAGAGTATGGAAATAATTGAATTGAAGTACAAGTTGGATTAGACTACAAGGTTGGGCACAGAGAACAAAAATAGAAACAATTGGTGATCAATTATCAAAGCAGTTGAAGGGTCGATGGAAAGGAGTTAATTTCATTTGATTCTTCATTGAGAGAAGAGAGCCAAGTGAAGGTAGACAAAGCCAAAGAATTTAGTCACCAAATGAGTAGTTGCAGAGAGAAATGGTGCCAACGAAGATAGGAGAAGCTTCGCCACAATCGAAGAAACAACACACCAGGAAGACATCGATACATGTGACCAAGGAAACACCGGGAGAATCAACATCAGGGTCAACCCTGATTTACTATCCAAGGGATTATGTACCACCAAGGAAACTGACAATAAAGTAGGTGAACTTACATAAAGAGTCGAAGTATGAACTCGTTGAGCCAAAAATTCCACAAGATGTGATCCTTGAGTAAGATATGCTCGGTGTAGTAGGAAGCATGAGGTATACAAACCACGACCTAACATATGTGAATAAGTTTCCAGAATTGGCTTCAAACAAGTACATAAGTGTAAGAATCACCCTAGATTCACAAGCAATCATAGTAGAGCCACATGAATGGGTGATATGGATGGAAAAAATAGGTATTCTGAACCTTTTCGATATTATGCATTTTGGTAGGAGAGCAAAGATAGATATTTCTTTTAAATTATTACTTAGTTGTGTACATGGAGGATTTCTATGGTTAGATAGACCGTTTTCCACAGACACAAATTTGATTTCCCAGATAATTGGGTTGCCATCAAAAGGGGAATACCCATCACTATTATTCACAGACAAGACAAGGGGAAAGTATTGGTAGAAAGAATGAAGGAAAAGCACAACACATTCAGAGGTGCATGCGGTTTGGATGTTGCTACTACTACTTCCTCTCTTACTAATTAACTACTGT
The DNA here is from genome assembly GCA_010110895.2 of Picea sitchensis. Classification (NCBI taxonomy): domain Eukaryota; kingdom Viridiplantae; phylum Streptophyta; class Pinopsida; order Pinales; family Pinaceae; genus Picea; species Picea sitchensis. Next base: position 92,576 of record SNQJ01S0030245.1, on the reverse strand, counting down.
TAATCTCTACAATCCTGCTCCAAATCATATGCCACAAATTGGCTAGTGTCACCCTTGCTATGGTACCTAGAATCTTTCTATACCTTTTTCCAGTCTTCCCTTTCCTTATCTTCATCCAAGAATACTATTATTATAGGGTAAAAAAGGATATGGGTTTTGAACCTAAGCTATATCTAATTGATATTGACCCTCCTCAATGAATTCTTTCTTAATTGGTCCCTAAACATGGAGGCTTGCAAGTTACTACGGAAATGAGGATCGGCCCTCTTAAGGTCATGTGGCAATGAATTCCACCTTCTTTAGTGGGAATAGGGAGCATATTTATGTTTGATACAAGAAAGGAACATTGGATGGTTGTTAAAATAATATTAGGGTATGTATAAGGAACCAAAATCTATGTCTTAGTCATCAATATCAGGGTAATGATAGTTTTGACTTATATGGGTTTGTTGATGAATATTGGGTTGGAGATGTGGACAAGAAAATGTCCACAAGTGAAAATCTATTTTATTTGTTCCAATGAGTAGTGAGGTTGATGAGTAAGACACAAACCATCATTTCCTCTTCTAGTTCAAAGGCACAATATGTTGTTGCAACAAAATTTATAAAAGATGCATTTTGGTTATTGAGAGTATGAAACAATCTTGCTATCAAATAGGCTAGTATAGAAATCAAATGTGATAGCGAAAGCACCATTGCAATGACTAAGATGACAAATTATAGTTCTAAGCATAAGCATATTGATGTGGAGTACCACATTGCAAGGGAAATAGAGGAAGTAGGTGTAATGAAATTGATAATGTGTAGATCAAATGTAATGCAACATAAGAACTAACAAGGAGATCAATGGAGTGAAGTTTGTATTGTGTAGAGACATGCTTGGAATTTACACATGTTCAATGTGATATTCTCAATAAATTTAGAGAGTAATCTACATGAAAAAGTTTACCTATCAATGTCATTTTATCCCATCTTATGATATTTTCATTCCCCTTAATTTTTCTATCCAATTGCAACTTATTCCACCACAAAGATGCATGAATCTTCAATTTTGTACATGTAAGTCTTACCTTTTTTATATCCTCAATATGTTCAACACTCAAATAATTTCTCCATCTCCCCTATTTAGTCAATCAATTCTTCAAGGTTCAATCTTCATCCATACATAGGGGTTTAAAGTTTGGGTTTGCCTCAAAAATATGTTATGGCTCTTATCATTCTTTCTTTTTTAGTGCACTCCTCTTCTATTTCTTTTGTTGTGGCTTCATCGAATCCCTACAAATTTTCAAAGTAAACTATCTAATCATATCCCTACAAATTTTATGTCTTCATATCCCTACAAATTTTTAAAGTAAACTATATAATCATATTGTTGAAATACCTTTACTACCTCATGGTTGTTATATTCCCTAGAGGTTTCCTATATAGTCTCCCTCTTGTTGAAACCACCCCCCATATTTCACTTTGATGTTAATTATGTGTAATCTGTAGGGTTGTATACAGAGAAATATTCACTAGCCTAGAATATAATTACAATAGGGGATATCAAAAGAGAGGTATATTGAACCCCCTTAGTTTCCCGATGTGAAGGGGATATTAACAAAACAGGAAGTTTGGGATGACAAAACAAGAATAGAAGGCATAAGAAATAGGCTTTTGAAATTTCAATTTTTAGAAATAGAGAAATATAGGGTTTGGAAGGTATTATCCCAGGTTTCAATTTTTTTTGGTTTTGGAGTGCTAGGATATCCCTCCTATAGTAATGATGTTTACCTTCAGTTTCATAAATGGAACAAATCATAAAAACTATAGAATTCCTAGGTAGGTAGGGTTATAGCTTCCAATATAGGTCAGTTCAAAATAATTTTGGGAACCACACGGAGCTATAAAACACCCTCGAGAGGGAGATAAGCACACAGACTCTGAAACGAAAGGACAATACCACTCAATGACATTCTCAACCATTTTTATCATTTTTAGCAGCAATTAGAGGAGATCCATTACCGATTTATGTGGCATCTCCACGAGTTTGGACGGATGGGGCTCCTCTTCCTCTATCGATGTCCAAATGGAAGTTGTGACCCTTGAATATATCCACTCTTGCACAGGTTTGGATGCATAGGGTGCCTTGCTCTGCCTCCGTCGATGTCTCCACTCCTGCACATGGGGTTTCGTCGATAGTGCTGCTCTTGTGCGCCTAGGGATACGCTCTTCTTGTTGTCTCCACTCCTGCGCAGGGTTTGGATGGATAGGGATGCTCTCATGCGCCTAGGTCGACTTCTCTCTGGTTGCTTTCATGAATGGGCGCGGGGAATTAGATTTTTTAGTTTTGTTTTTTTATAATGTTTTGTTATTATTTGTTTTTAATTTAATTAATATATAACTAATATATATAGTATAATATTATATATATATATATATATTAACCTTATCAAAATTGGTACGGACAAGGGGAATTTGACTGTTTAATTAAAAGAAAGCATTGCAATGGTCCATGTGGATGCTGAAGCAATGTGATTTATGCCCAGTTCTCTGCATGTCAAAGTGAATAAATTCAACCAAGCATGGGTAAACAACGGGAATAAATATGACTCTCTTAAGGTAGGCAGATGTTTTGTCATATAATTAGTGACACACATGAATGGATTAATGAGATTCCAATTGTCCCTAGCTACTATATAGAGAAACCACAGCCAAGGAAATGGGCTTGTAAAAATTAGCAGGGAAAGAAAACCATGTTGAGCTTGACTCTAGTCTGACTTTGTGAAATGAATTGAGAGGTGTAGAATACGTGGGAATCATTTTCAACGCAAGTGAAATAAAACCACTACTTTTAACATTATTTTACTTATTTCGTGGGGCAGAGACGAGGCACTGCGCATATGTTAAAATATAACACAGATTTCCTCAAAGTGTTTTCATTGATGGAAATGGTCGAGAGCTCATTCTTCATGAACTTGATGGCAATGACTTTAGGAAACCAAAGAGGATCATTGCTTTTAAGGACGTACAAAGTTCCTACAAAGAGGATCATATGTAAGATGTTAATATTTCTCCTGACCTTATTCACCAACATAAATTTCAAGAAAGAATGAGAAGTCATTTGGGCATACTTCCATAGTGACATTACATTGTTGGTAAGGAAACAATCCTTCACACTAAGCATCAACCCATTATGTTTATGAAATTTCAATCTAAGATTACAAAGGCATCTTAAATGGGAATCTTATGTTTAAAATTTTTATCCCATTATTAAGTACAAAATGAAGACTACTAATAAAGTTGTTGATATGTTGAATAGCCCTCCTTCCAAGGTTTTGCATATTCTCAATACCTAATTAATTTGACTATATTGGATTCTACCAACCACTTATAGTTAATTTCCTCATGTCCTCGAGAATCCATATCCCTAAACCTTATTAGTGATTTTCCCACTACTCTTAGTAAGCACATATTAAAAAGCATTGAACAAGATCGATGTGAAAGAATGGTACCGTCTACCCAAGATTGATGATCTCATAACTTAGTTGAAAGAGCCAAATATCTTAGCAAGATTGACCTAACTTTTATTTATCAATGAGTACATATGAACCCTTCTAATTATTAGGAAGAAATCTCAAGACCAAATATGGGATCTATGTCAACAATGGATTTTCAAGCCAATGATAATAAGATGTTGTTAATGCACCCCACACCAATGTTTAAATCTCTCTATTGACATTCTTGTGTTCATGTGCACTTTTTCTTACAAAACTGGGTGGGGCTAGGTGCAAGTCCTAGGAAAAATTGAAAAATAGATTACCCCAACTCATGGTGACCTCCTAAGAAAAGGGTGGTTTCCATATCACGGTATGGAGTTTCTATATTCCTTCAAGGATAAATAAAAATAAAAATAAAAAATAAAATAGTGTAGTGGTTGGTTGCTTGTGTTGACTAAAAGAATTTAGTGAGAAACATTGGTGGTTAGTACTCATGACTTTTGGTATTGCTAATGTTTCAACTACATTGAGTATGAATCATCAAAGATATATTTCACCCATATTTGGGTAATATATAGTGTTATATTTGGATGGAATATTGGTTTATAGAAATAGTTGGTCGGAAGATCATATGTAAGATATTAATATTTCTCTTGACCTTATTCACCAACATAAATTTAAAGAAATAATGAGAAGTCATTTGGGCATACTTCCATTCATTGTTTGGGTTTTGTTATGAAGTATGCTAGTGTGAATGCATATCTAGCCAAGGTCAAAGTCCTTCAGGGTTGGCCCAATCCCTCTAATACTACATATATAAAGAGTTTATTAATCCTTGGTGCCATGAATTTCTATAGAAAAGTCATTCAACATTTCTCTCACAACATTCAACCATTTCATCAACTCTGCAATCAAAATAATTTATCATGGAATGTCACAACACCTAAGGGAATTCAACAATTAAAGGATTCCCTTTGTTGATCTATGCCTTGGTTTAATCACTCAAGCAATATTGACATTACATTGTTGGTAAGGAAACAATCCTTCACACTGAGCATCAACCCCTTATGTTTATGAACTTTCAATCTAATATTACAAAGGCATCTTAAATGGGAATCTTATGTTTAAATTTTTTATCCCATTATTAAGTACAAAAGGGGGACTCCTCATAAAGTTGTTGATATGTTGAATAGCCCTCCTTCCAAGGTTTTACATATTCTCAATACCTAATTAATTTGAATAGCTTGGATTCTACCAACCACTTCTAGTTAATTTACTCATGTCCTCGAGAATCCATATCCCTAAACTTTATTAGTGATTTTCCCACTACTCTTAGTAAGCATGAATGTATATTTTTTATACGATACATACGATGAATATAAAGAGTGGGTGTGTGAGTGATATTTGAGTCTGGAAACCCTCCCATATCGTCAAGGCATGCGAACAGTCTATCCATGTCAAATATGGTGCATACAGAAACATTTTGAAAAAATATCAACGATGGCCCCATTCACAGGTCATTATTTCCCATCATGTACTGTAGCTCTAGTACAATGTCTTTTAATAGTTGTTTCCTTTAAAATTTGACCGAGAAAATTAAAATAAAATGAGGAAGAGATCGGTCGATATATAGAGTGGGTGTGTCAGTTATCTTCGAGTCTATAAACTCTCCCATATCGTCAAGGCATGCGAACAGTCTATCCATGTCAAATTTCAGTGCATACATTTTCATGAGGCATAACTCTTTTATTATGGATTTGATTTGGTTGATTTAAAGGGTGTTTCTAGGAATTTAATCAAGAGAACAATATGCAAAATGCCAAGGATTCAATAAAAAAAAAACATAAATAATAAGAAAAAAAAGAATTGAAAATGTACTAAGAGAATGGAGAGAAAATGTGAAGAAAGATAATGTTGGAAAAATATGCAAAAGGAATATGAAGAAAAAAATATTTGGATAGGGCTAGAGGACCAATGCATTGTTTGAATAAGGATAATGATGAAATTATTGAGACCAATTATGAAGCGAAAAATATTAAGAAAAGGTTACTTCTTCTCACTTCAAATTGATTTGCACATGCATTTTGAAATTAAATGGTTGACCAAATGTGTTAGCAACACATGGATCTATATCACCCATTTTATTATTTCATCGAAGCACAAAATTTGTTTCATCAAGATGATTTATGAAAACTACTATTTAATCCATAATTTCAAATTAATCTATAGAATTATCTCTCAACCTCCTCAAACCCATGTTTTGTTTCAAATGATCATGTCCAAGATTCTCAAGGAGAAGGGAATATTGTGTGCCTAAACATATAATTTTTTTTCATATGAAAATGAATTAATTTATATGTAAGCTCAATATTTTGTAATGAAAAGTAAAAATGGTTGCTACTAAATAAAACCTGAATATATACGTTGAAAATGCTTGAAAACCGTCCAAATTTCTCCCTATGAAAGGTCTGTCAATGGTATCTATCGCAAGTATCTCCACTATGTGGCCATGGTTTCCATGTGAGTGTTCATGACTAGAAATCATGTCCATATTGCATTAACCAATGACATTTCGTGAGGCAGAGATGGGGCATTGCACATATGTTAAAATATAATGCACATTTCCTCAAAGTGTTGTCATTTATGGCAATGGTCAAGAGCTCATTCTTCATGCACTTGATGGCAATGAGTTTAGGAATCAAGCACAAATTGAAAAACTTTCAAAGTTGGCACATGGTATATGGTTGATAGGCATGATTTATTCCCCCCCACTTGACCATAGAACATTCCTTAATACACCCATCCCCTATGCATAAGAACCTATAATAGTAGCCACATTCTTCTTAGAGGAAAAAAGTTACTTCTAAAGTGTCTTTGTTGTGGTTTGAGTTCATGTTCATGGCTAATGAGCCCTAGATATCCATTTATGGTGTAAGGCCCTTGCTTTCCTCCCTTGATTATGGTCAAGGCTCTAAGACCCATCCTTACTATGCAAAAACTCTTAATCACACCCATATCCCACTTGTATGCCAAAGGTCCACTTTAAAGGGTCTATGTTGTGGTTTAAGGCCTCGATTGTGTCACATTAGATCAATAATATTAATTTAGGGCATAATTCCCTATATTTCTCCCCTGAACCATGGTATGAGACCCACCTGTCATGAAAAAAACCTTCAAATGGAACCCATATCCCACTCTAAGGATATTGACCTCCTACATAGGGAATGTTTTTTGGTTTTTAGCCTTGTGCATGGCCATTGGTCCCTAGAATATTCATCTAGGTCCTATGGGCCTCCCCAACCATTATCAAGGACTTTAGATCCATCCTTATTGTCTAAGGCTTTATAATAGCAACCATATTCCACTTGAAGGATAAAAATCCCCTTTAGAGGGGCCATGTGGTAGTTTGAAGCTCACCCTCGACAAAGGCACATGGTATTTCATGATTATTCTTGGTGCAAGTAAGTGAATTGTTTCCTTTTCATTACAAATTTTTGTGGTGTTGGTTTATCTTGCTCATACAAGATTATGAAATTGCATGACTTATTTAATGCTTGAAGTAAGAAACTTAAAGTGCTAATTTTATTTCTTTTTTATTTGCCTAATCTTCATAAATTTATCTAATAACTATTGAAACCCTAGGGCCATAAAGTGTTAGCTCCCTCGAGGTTTTCATTTAGCTATTGTGCTTAAGTTACTTTTCATCCACAAACTCTTGTCCCCTGGAGTGACTAGTCTTTTCTCCTCCTAAAGAGAAATAGGTACCTTGTTGGGGTGACAGTGACAGGGATACCTCTATGTCATGTTTGAGTATGGAAATCCTCCCATATCATCATTGTATGTGTCTAGTATAACCATGTCAAATTTCATTCCATACAAGCACAATTTGAAAAAATTTCAATGTTGGCCCCATCCACATGTCAGTTATAAGCGGGGTCAAGTACATGAGAAGACGCGCCTTATTGTTGGCTTTTGATAGAAAAACCAAATAATATTTGATTGTCGATTTGTTTTTTTTACTCATTTTTTAGTCTGGAAACCCTCTCATACCGTCAATGCATGTGTGTTTTCCTAGCATGTAAAATTTTAGTCCACAAAAGCACAAATTTAGAAAATTTCAATATTGGCCCCATTCACATTAATTATTCTATAGGCTTTTTGTTTGATTGTGGAATTTATTTTGTGAGTCATGTTTGAGTCCAAAAACCCTCCCATAATGTCAATGCATGCATCTACTCTAACCATGTCAAATTTAAGTCCATACAAGCACAAATTCGAAACATTTCAACATTGGCTCCATTCACATTAATTGTTTTATATGCTTGTTGTTTGATTGTGGAATTAATTGTGTGAGTCATGTTTGAGTCTGAAAACACTCCCATACCATCAATGTATGTGTCTAGTCTAACCATGTCAAATTTAAGTCCATACACACACAAATTGAAAAACTTTCAACATCGGCCCCATCCACGTGTCAGTTATAAGTGGGGTCAGGTACATGAGCAGGCACACCTTATTGTTGTATTTTGATAGAATAAGAAAATAATATTTGATTTTCGAATTATTTTTTTGACTCATGTTTGATTATGGAAACCCTGTCATACCATCAATGTAAGTGTGTTTTCCTAGCATGTCAAATTTCAGTCCATAAAAGCACAAATCGAAAAAATTTCAACATTGGCCCCATTAACATTAATTATTCTATAGTCTTGTTGTTTGATTGTCGAATTGTTTGTGTGTCATTTTTTATTCCAAAAAACCTCCCATACTGTCAATGCATGCATCTAGTTTAACCATGTCAAATTTCAGTTGATACACGCACAAATTGGAAAAATTTCAACATTGACCCCATTCTTATTAATCATTTTATAGGCTTTTTGTTTGATTTGTGGAATTGATTGCGTGAGTCATGTTTGAGTCTGGAAACCCTCCCATACTGTCATTGTATGCATCTATTATAACCATGTCAAATTTCATTCCATACAAGCACAAATTGAAAAAATTTCGACATTGGCCCCATCAACATGTCAGTAATAAGTGGGGTCAAGTACATGAACAGGCACACCTTATTGTTGTCTTTTGATAGAATAAAAAAATAATATTTGATTTTCGAATTGTTTTTTGACTCATGTTTGAGTCTAAAAACCCTCACATATCTTAAATGCATGTGTGTTGTCCTAGCATGTCAAATTTTAATCCATACAAACACAAATTGAAAAAATTTCAACATTCACCCCATTCACATTAATTATTCTATAGGCTTGGTGTTTGATTTTGGAATTGATTATGTGATTCATTTTTTAGTCCAAAAACACTCTCATACCATCAATGCATGCATCTAGTCTAACCATGTCAAATTTCAGTCCATACAAGCACAAATTGGAAAAAATTCAACATTGGCCCCATTCACATTAATTATTTTATAGGCTTCTTGTTTGATTGTGGAATTGATTGTGTGAGTCATGCTTGAGTCTAAAAACCCTCTCATACTGTCATTATATGCATCTAGTCTAACCATGTCAAATTTCAGTCCATACAAGCACAAATTGAAAAACTTTCAACGTTGGCCCCATCAACATGTCAGTTATAAGCGGGGTCAAGTACATGAGCATGCACACCTTATTGTTGGATTTTGATAGAATAACCAAAGAATATTTGATTGTAAAATTGTTTTTTTGAATCATGTTTGAGTCAAGAAACCATCCCATAGTGTCAATGCATGTGTTTTGTCCTATCATGTCAAATTTCAGTCCATAAAAGCATAAATTGAAAAAAATTCAACATTAGCCCCATTCACATTAATTATTCTATAGGATTGTTGTCTGATTGTTGAATTGTTTGTGTGAGTAATTTTTTAGTTTGGAAAACCTCCCATACCATCATTGTATGGGTCTAGTCTAACCATGTCAAATTTTAGTCCATACAACCACAAATTGAAAAAAAAGTCAACGTTGGCCCCATTCATATGCCAGTTATAAGCGGGGTCAAGTACATGAGAAGGCGTACCTTATTTTTGGATTTTGATAAAATAACCAAAGAATATTTGATTTTTTAATTGTTTGTTTGAATCATGTTTGATTCCAGAAACCCTCACATATTGTCAATGCAGGTGTGTTTTCCTAGCATGTCAAATTGCAGTCCATACAAACACAAATTGGAAGGTAAAATCCGACGACAAGGCCAATTTTCATTACTTCTTTCATGGTTTGTTATTGTTTCTATGTGTGCAAGTTGTGTTTTCAAGAACCATATTTCCATTGTTTTGAACATGCTCATCACCTCACCTTCACATAAAATTTCTCAAATTGGCATATAATAAACCCAAATGAGCTTCTCTTGATTTCGAGAATAATTAATTCTCTACTGAATAGGGGAAACCACGTGAAGGTGGAAGCTATAATTATGCCCCCCCTCACATCACTCGCAATTCCCCCATGCCTAATTTGACATAATAAAGAACATGTAACACATTACATACAAAAATGGCATAAAACTTAAAAAAACGTAATTAACCTGTATAAGTAAACACTTAAAAAACAATAAATCATATAAATACTAAATATATAATTAACAGAATAAATAATTGAAAACATATAATCACTTACCTCGTACATTTCAAGATTTAAATATCATTTGTTTTCTTCTTCATCCAAATCAACTTCTGTATCATGATCTAATTAAGAATCAATAATGTTGAAAGGATCGTTCATATAAACATCATCATCAACGTCATTTTCATTATCATCATTGATATCATCAATTAGAACATTGTCTACTACATTTGGATGATCAACTTCTTTGGATTCTTCATCTGACACATATGAAACCACCTGCTCTTGATATGCATCATCATCTTCTTCTTCAAGATTATCTTCTTCCTCTACATGATTATACTTTACTGGTCTTCCTTTTGGATCATATCTAACAACGTATGACCAACCTACTGTACCAGATACCTCTGAGTAAAAGAATTGCTCACATTGACTTGGAAGAACATAAGGCTCTGTACCCAGTTCAAATTCCCTTGTATTAACCATGGTAAATACATTAGCATGCTCAATAATAGTTCTTTCAGGATCACGTTCATGCATTTGTAGCCTGTACCATTTGACCTCAAACAAAACTATTTTAAAGGAATTAAAATCACACTGATTTATATCCTCCAGATACCCATAGTACCTATTTTTGGTTTCTTATGGATGCCTGCCAATTCTAGAGGAAATATTAGTGACCTTAAACACTCCATTTATCCCACAATCTGAGGCTTTCATCTTATCATCCAACTTTTTGAAACAAAATTTATGGCCATTACACCACATAGCCTTGTGGTGTTTCAACTGCAACATGGACAATAAATAAAAAATGCATTGTCAATTAGTAATAGTCATATAATTTGGACTTAATAAATATATATTTCAAAAAATAAACAAACCAAATACATTGATATAATGGGAAATAACTATAAAAATGTGGGTGAATATACTTTCCTTTTTATCTTTTAAACCAAAGGCTAAATCAATTTCCCTTTGCGTAAGATCAGGAAGTTCATGTCGATAACAATGTGTTGTTTTAATCATCTTACTGACCCCTTCCCATGATAACCTACCACAATATTCTTCACATCGTTTTATCCAATACTCCATCCAATCAAGATTGTTTGAAATGTATAAATGTAGAGAATCCCACTCTCGACCAACTATATGAAAAAATAACAATTGAATATCAATAATTAGCTATCATTGGAAAACATTAATATAGTTAATGGAATAAAAATAAATGAATGAGTATGATAATATAAAATTGAAAAATTAAATGTATAATATATTAAATCTACAACATCCAATTACCTTTCATGGTCCTCATTCTACCTTTCCCCAATAGGACCTCCCCTTCAAATTTGTTGATGGAGTTGAGATGCCAAATGTGAGGCACATTCATATTTTTTGCTAATTTAGGAAGATTACTATTTTCAGATTTCTGTGGTGAGTAGTTTCGAGGTTTATTGCCGGATAATCCACAGTTAGTGTCATTTTTGTCATCGACGTTTCGAATCCGAATCAGGATTCATCATCAGGACTAATCGTCAGTTACAAAGCTTGTTGATCTTGGTCAATTAATAGTAGATGCAGGACAGTTTTGAGATTTGTAATTAGGTCAGCTAACTGTAACACCCTATTTCTAAAACTAAGGAAAAATTAAATTCAATTTTAGAGTTAATAAATGATGGTAATTAGGTTATTGATAAAAAAAATTATTCTAGGTTTTGATGAATCCCGATTCGGATTCGAAACGTCGATGACAAAAATGACACCAACTGTGGATTATCCGGCAATAAACCTCGAATTTAGGAAGATATTGACTAATATACGCCATGCATTGATATACCATATATCCCTCCACCATATAACCCTCAAGACGTGCTCTTTGTCTAACAAAATCCTTCAATGACTTCAACTGCCTCTCCTCCATCCACATTGACCTTGTGTGTATTGGTCCACATAATTCAATCTCCTCAACTTAGTGTATGAGGTAGTGTTCTTGTGCATTGAAAAATGATGGAAGTATATATTTTTTAATTTCACACATTAGTTGGGAATTTGTCTCTTCCAATACCTTATATCTTCTTTATAGATTTCTTTAGAAGAAATCCACCTACAAATGGTGCAAGAAAATAACAAGTTTGAACAATATCAAGGCATATATAAAATTGCAGATAAAACACAATATGTCAATAAGTTCTTCTACAAAGAACAGAAGAAACATTTTCCATATAAAAATGCATTACTTACCTCATGTATTTTCCAAGATCATATATAACTTGTTTTATGTTGTTGTCAAAGTTGTCTGGGAGAGATAGAGGTAGAACATATTGTAACAAAAAGAAAATCATTAATATTTGTTTCCAAATTAGAGAAAACAATTACTAAAAATATGTATACCAATATGTTAATATACCTAATAATTACTTTAATGAATGTATGCCATTCATGTGTTTTAACCCCACCAAAATCAATTTTTTTTCGTTAAGATATTTTATATGTTCGACGAAAACCCCGTCGGAAAACTAATTTTCGGAATGACCTCTTTTACAACATTTCTCTGTTGCTCTATCAATAACCATGGAAGACTAATATTTTGTTCTCGACCATCACCATTAGAATTAATTATCACACTTTTCAATGTGTGATTAGCTTCCTAGATGTCACTACAAATCTTTCCAATTCTTTCTTTGGCGGTCCTTCCATCTAAGATTTTCCATAACAATTATGTTATATTCTTTCTGATATGCATTGTATCAAACATATGAACTATTTGTAGGTGCTTGTAGTATGGAAACCTACTGAATTGTATAGGGTAACTTTTCATTCCTCTCTTGGAATCCCATTTGTGCCTTAACGACATTCATGAAACATAAATGAAATCACATTAACACTAATTAATCAATATAGCTAGGTACCGTGCTGAACAAAATTCATTGGGAAAAAAATCATAAGATTTATAATATTATGATACATAAATAATTTGCATACCTTAACGATTTCTATTATACTCCAACTTCCATATGTAAGGTGTCATTCTTCATGGTTTTTTTCCATTCTCTTCTTTACCATTGATTTTTTCTTTCTCGGTAGTTCGATAACTATGGTTCTTAGGCAGAAAGTGCCTATACTCATCAAACACCTCCTTTCTTAAACTTCTTGAACGGCGATATTTTATCCTAGGAACACAAACTGGACATGCAAATTTACCCTTTGTTTGAAGACCTGCAAGATATATGAATTAATGTAGCAAATTAGGATTACAATTTTAAAAAATGCATGATATTTTCAAAAAATTATATAATATTCAAGCGCAACGGAAAGTTACATACCACAAAAATGTGTTAACCCGAGAGCATCATGAATTGTCCATGCAATTATTCCATGGAATTGAAATCGTTTTTTCCCTATTGGTCTAGAGATGTCATACATAGTGATGACATCCCATAACTTCAACAGCTCATCGATAAGAGGCTCAATATATGCATTCATATCTTTAACTTGGTACTTACCTAATTGGTTCGACATACATTAATTATATTTAGTTATACGTCCTTATATATAAAATATATAATTATCATGAATGAAACAAAGAAATGAAATATTATTTCATACTTTCAAGTAAATAAAGACAAACTAATTAAATACCTGGAACAATCATTTCCAACATTGTGTGCTCTCTCTTTATCGACATCTAAGGAAGAAGGTTATTGTTTATAAAAAAAATGGGCCACACTGAGTAAGTAGAACAAATCTCTCCAAATGGATTGACACCATCAACTGCCAGTGAAAGTCTAACACTACGAGGTTCTTCTTTAAAATTTGACCATTTTTCTTCGATGTTCTTCAATGCAGAACCATCTGCAACCATTCGAAGAACATCGTCTTCACTTTTGTTCTTTTCATGGAAATCCATAAACTGTGCTATACTTTGGCACTTGAATAGTCGTTGGAAATGTGGAATTATGGGAATATAATGAATAACTTTGTGAGGCACCTTTTTCGTTACTTGATCAGTTCGATATCAACTTATTTGACATTGTGGACATTCATTTTTTGATGCATATTGTCCATAGTATATGATATGATCATTAAGAATTGCATCAATATCTTGATACTCCATTCCAATTTCTTTCATAATCAAAGATATTTCTCGATATGTGCGTGGTAAAATATTTGACAGTGATAATATAAATTCACCTAACAATCTACACCATTCAAAAAAATAAGTCAATGTAAACAATATTAATCATAAATATCGCATCCCTAATTGACGAATTAATTAACAATAACAATACAGAAAAATATTCAACCCTTATGTACATGTCACCATGACATAAATAATACATTACATACCTTAGGATATGTGTGAGACAGGCGTTTGATAAACCATTCAAAACCTTCAAGTTCACCAACAACAATATAGCAGATAGATTATTTGTTGTTGGGCCTTCATAAATAGGTTTGTCGTGACTTCTTGAGTAGAGGATCAACATCATGAATATCATCATGGTTGTCCTTGTCCATTGGAGCAAATGTGACTTGGATCAATCTATGTATCTCATCTTCCTAATTTTTATCAATAATGGTATATTTGCCCATATCATCATTAAGATCTCGATCTTAAATATTATGATCTCCATGTTCCTCACCTTGTAAAGTAGTATTTATGCTACTACTTGGAAAATAACTTTCTGGCAGTCAACATTTTGGGGGCATTGTCTTTATATTTACAAACAATGTATTAAAATTAGTGTTTATAGAACATATATTAAAACAATAAAACAATTGACAAATACATGACATGATCACTATTACAAAGAATACATTATATATTGAATAATGTCTTACCAAAGGATGATTTTCATAACCCCCTTTAGTGTGCCCCTTCTCCCTACAATTTTTTTCAGTTGTTGTTATTAAAATTCTTCTTGTTTGCAAGCCCCTGCAATCATTGCAAGGGAAATCAAATTTTCCATTGCCCTTTGCCTCCAATGACTATCTAAACTAAGCAATCCTCCTTGCATTTTCATTCATAGTATATATTAATTTGACACGGTAATTGCCTATAAGAACTAATTAAATATTTAAAAAATTAAATTTTGTTAAAACATTGAAAAAAAATTAAAATTAAAATTCTATATACTTCGAGGTCCAATCATAGGAAATATATGTTGCAATGCTAAATTTTGAAAAAAATATTAAAAAAAAATAATTTAAAAATTCATATACTTCAATGTCCAATCACATGAAATATATGTAGCAATGCTAAATTTTGAAAAAAAATAAATTTGATTAAAACATTCATGTTAAAAAAAATTGAAATTAAAATTTCTTAGCATAGCTTTATATTAAAAGAGATAGAAAAATTAAAAATACTAACCTTGCATGTCTAAAATCCGAGCTATGTAGATCGAGAATAGGATGTGTTAAACCAACACGTGATAGAAAAAATCAAGGCTCAAACAATCACCGGCAAAATTGTCGCAACTATAGCAAATTTGTCGAAATTTGTCCTAAGGGCATGTATTTATAGATCGATTATCATCGATATAGCCACGAAAATAAATGAGTTGACCCCGAAAAAAGTAAATACACGTTGCACTACACGTGTGGTTCGTAAATGTGGCACAAATGTTGATATAACGATGAAAATTCATGGATATATAGACATTTTTCTGAATCTATCACTATATCGACGAACGTCAGAGCCAAACCAAAAAAAATTAAAAGAAAGAAAAAAAAATTAATGCATTTTTTCATGAATTATAGAAATGTGGAAATATTTCGTCGCATTTTGGGCCCATATGTACTAGTGGGGGGATTATCCATGGGTATTAATTCCAACCCACCTTTTTTAGTTTTATTATTGTGTATAAACCTTTTATTTTATGTTTGTGTTCCCAAAGCCAATCATTAAACACATGTAAGAGGGTTGGTGTGAAAAGTCACATCCCATAGTTATGAGAGCATGGGGGCTTAGTACAATCAACATTGGGAAATGTAAGAGTCAACATGCATGGGAAAAAGGGAAATTTGTGTCGGAAGAGAGAGGAGTTTTACAAACAGTTTTTGCAGCAGCAAGGGAGTGCAAAGTGCTAGAGCTTGAAAGTATCCATAGTGGGCATGTGTGACAGCTGGTTGGAGTTGTAAAATCATGAAGAAGCAAGTTGTTAGGTCTGTAGAGAGATATTTTTTATGAGAAATTACCCTACATCATTAATTTTTTGGTTGTGAGTTTTTCCTGTTGCAACTAACATCCCTTGAGTCCCTAGTAAGAAATAGTCCTAATCAGCCTGTGTTGGAGCCCTAAAGAGAAGTGGGAAGGCCTAGGAGATTGTGTGCAGTGAAGGGGTATCTGATTCCTTGGGTTGTGTAGGTTGAGGGGAAGAGAGTTGGTGGATGGGGATAGTTGTAGGAAAATCAACTTGTTGTGGGTTGTATAGGGTTGTGAGTGGACAAAAGAGAGACACCCTTTCTTATGGATTCGTAGCCCTAGGTCAAGGGTGATTTGCTGCTGAGATCCGGAGTAGAAAATATATGGTTGGGTGGAATGTTTTTCCTCTGCAGTTTGTTGCACATTTGGTTAAAAATATAAGTGTTTATCTATGTTACATTGTTTTTATTTATGGGTTTTATTTTTTGTGCATATACTCTATTCTTGGGTGAATTATATGTTGTTGTGTATATGTGTATTTGGTTGAATTCATAATGTTTTTAGATGCATGTTAAATCCTTCATGAATTGCATTTAATTGTGGGATTTGTTTGTTGTGTGCTTACTATGAGTTTGAGAAATTATAAGATGTTGTATTTGATGCTTGCTTACTACATTCATGCTTTTAAATAATTATGTTAGATGCATGGATGTTTTTAGCATGCTATACGTATTTAATTTAATTGGTATAAAAAAAAATTAATTGTTTGGTTTAGTAGTGGGGACACTATAGAGTGGTATCAGAGCTCCCAGTTCAACACCAAACCCGTATGGGTCAAAGACCAACACAAATTTGGTAAATTTGTTGTTGTAGAGTTTTGATCCATGATAGATTTGGGGAAATTTGTGAAACTCGAGTGAAATCCCCAAATTTCTAAGCAAATTTAGGTCGAATTCATGCTTGGAACAGTTGAGGAGATGATCAATGGCATCAATTTGCAAGTTGCAGAGTTAAATTTGGCCTAGAAGGTCGAATTTTTTGTTTTCATGGCGACGGAGTTAATAAGACCAACGAACCAAATCACATTCGACTTGATGATCAACGACCGAGATTTATTTTGGATCAATTAAAATTTTCAAGTTCACCAAAGAAAATTTTGGAAAAATTATAAAAATTATAATTTTTCTAGATTTTTGAAAAATTCCATACAAATGATGACGTGGACTAGCAAGGTCCAAGTTGACAGTGCCATGGTGGCAAAAGGAAATGGTCATTGAATAGAGTTGTATGGATCAACGATCGAGATTGCAATTGATTTTGAGATTAACGACCGAGATTCATCTACAAGTTTGGATATTTTAGAGTTTGACAAATTTTGGCAAAGTCTGAACAAAGGTAGTTCGTCGAAGAAAATTGTCAATCGTCGATGGAGTTTTTAAAGTTCAACGAAATTCAGAGAAGTGGGAACATAGTTAGTTCACTGAAGAAAATCATTAATTGTCAATGGAGTTTTCGGAGTTCGACAAATTTTAGCGATGTTTTGGAAACCGACAGTCCATACAACATTAGATTTGGCGATCGATGGTCGAGATTCATCTGCGGGATTGGAAAAGTTTAGCAGATCGATCACCGAGATCACATTTGATTTTGATATCAACGACCCAAATTCATCCTAGTTTTGGTCAAAAATTTATAAATTTTCAGAGTTCAATGAAATTCTATGAAGTAGGGACTTTTCATAGATCATGGATGAACAAAAATCGTTAATCGTTGATGATGCAATGAAGATCAACAAAATGTTATGAAATAGTGACATTTTTTTAAGATCATCGATGGAAGAAATAAGTCGATTGTCGATGAAGGGGAAGGAGGATGATGACATGGCTGAATCAGGAGATGAAAGGTGGAAATCAAAAAGCATGTTCCATGCCATGTAATCCAGTCCACCGCGTCAACAAAAATAGACAGCTAAAAAAACACACGTCAACAAAAATAGACAATCAAAAAATAAAAATAAAAATAAAACAAGTTTGGAGACAAAAACTTGTTTTTTCCATAACATGATCGTTTCAACTTGGATTCATATGAAATTTAAGGGATATGTCTGCAGTGAGGAGGGATACAAAAGTGTCAATGAGGTCCATGGGCCAATTCTACTTCAATTTTTCGAAAAACACAAATTTGTTACTTTTTGAAGATCTGGGTCATGCTCAATAACTTGGGCTCGGATAAAGGTGAAATTTTATAAGGAGTCCAAAATGCAGGCATGAATATACCCAGTTGGGATTATGGTGAAATTCAAAAGGAGTTGGAGTGGGGGTGCTCAAACAGGGAAAAATACACTATTCTTGGGCTCTTTTTGGGGATTTTTGAAATATTCAGCGGAGGAAAAGGGACCCAAGATCACCAATCCAAAAAAAATATGTAGTTGACATTTTATATACTCATAAACTCGGAGAAATTTGTCTTAAGGGATTTTTTCCCAATTTTGCTCCATTTGGGAGATAGCTAGTTTTGGTTAAAAAATTTAAGTTTGGAGAAAATGTAAAAGTGCAAAGTTGTCAATTCCATATTTATATAGAATTTAACTGGAGCATTTGATTTCAAATATGAAAGTTGTTGTGTGCTCACAATCATAAATTTTATTTACGCACGATAAAAAAAAAAAATTAATTCTTGACATATATGTTCTATTACAAAGGGCAGAAGATGGTCTTTCAACTAAATTGCACCAATAAAAATAGGTTACAAATGAGTAGAAAATGCAAACTTCAAAGGGTTGTAACTTTTAGCTCAGAACTCGGAATGAGCCATGAGTATAGTCATTGGAAATATAATTAAGAGGATAATGTATCTAAACAATTAGAATCATTTTCCAATGCATCCATACTCCTCATAAACTCAGTTGAAGAATGACTTGTAACCTAATCAATGAAATATTTTACCATATGCTTAACTCTAACAAGTAATTGTTGCATGCACATTTCTTGTAGAATTATAGGTACACGAAAAATAGATTTGGTTCCTATATGAGGACTAAAGATATGGAGGATGCTCGTGGATCTTACAGTCATGGGGAGGAGTTCATAGGTTTACATGTCAGCATGGGAAATGTTGAGACCGAGTCCAATCGACATAGAAGAAGGGTGGATCCTATGGAGTTGGTTGAGACTGTGAGAATATTGAAAAAAGAAGTGCATATATATAGAGAAAAAAATGAAAGGACGATGAGAGATCAAGAGGATCTACTACACATTCTAAATATGTTGTAGAGACAAGTCAATAAAGATTCTGGCACAAAACAAGCAACCAGTGAAAGTCAAGTAATAGCATCCATATCTCATGATAGGAGGGATAAAGATAGAGGATATATGAAATCAATGAGTATTAAAATACATCATCATAATCATCATTATCGTCGTCGTCATTCACCAGGACACTTGACCAGAAGAAAACATGCACATTCAAGGTCGGAGAGAAGTCGAAGTCTTTCCCCTATCAGAAGGCAAAGGAGGAGGCATAAGTTAGATATTTTGCAAGGACAACTCAAGAAGCTCAAGACACCATCATTTGATGGAGAGCATAGGAATGAAGAATATGTTGAACTTTCTTTTTAGGCATGAGAAATATTTCCAGTCACATGATTATCCATCAAATATAGAAGCCAGAATTGCAATATACCATAATATGGATCTACATAATATGTTGTCTTTTTTTCTCATATGTGTTAAGGATTGGTAAATGGAGCATGGTGCATAGATCCATTGATATGTCTATAATAGTGAATTTAAGTGTCAAAGGAGTTACTTGTTGTGATACAATTGGTATGATAATCACTTAGAGTGTTCAAGTTGATGCCTTGCTCGATGTGTCCACACTAAGCATTAAATGGTTTGGTTTGTCCAAGTAGGGATGGATAGCTTGCTTGGTTTGTCCGAGTTGATAGCTTGCTTGGCATGTCTAAGATAATATTTTTCTTGGTGTGTTTGAGATAAACAAAGGATGTATTTATGTGTAGGAGACGAGAACCAAGTGGCCCTAGTTATGGTGTGTCCAAGTTGCAAGGTTTGGTCTTTGTGATGAATAGGTGAGTTCAACTTAACTAGGAAATTTGGAGGTGCATCCTTGTGCTTGGGTGGATAACCTGAACTGACCATTAGATATTTCTTGAGTATGAGGGTAGCTAGTTCATGTCCACATTCGCATAGTTGATTTGAATCCCTAAAGTGAGCACCTATTATATTTCCTTGAAGGCAAAGATTTTTCACCCATATAAGGAGTTGTTAACACTTGGAGGAGTGGTCCTTGTGTTTGTTGAATGATCTATGGGAGGACCATATGTTGTTTGTGGAATTTAGGTGATGTTATGGGACCACAAACATGTATACAAGTTATTAAGTCAAAATGAGGTAAGACTCAAGGAACAGGTGTCAGTACAGAGTGGGTGTATTTGTTTCATTGATTAGCTCTTGGAATCATCGATGGAGGTTTCTGTACATTTCGGGGGAGTTTATCAAGAAGTTGAATGAGCCATGTACTTGAAGGACTTCCTACTATACTAGTAGTTGTAGTGGTTAGGTACCCATGTATTCTGGTGGATGGTTATTCCTTTATACAAACTTGTACAAATTGATGATGTATACAAGAAACAAATCCTTAGTTAAACCAAAATATAGATCTTGTTGATGAGAAGCATATATAATGTCTAGAGGAGCATGTGCTACAAAGGAATATATGTTTATGAATACCTAACTTGGAAGAGATTGAGACAGGTACTCGTTAAAGGAGAGTGTTAGAGTCATTAGCTCCTACTTGTCTTATAGATTATTTTGTGATACTTGATCATATGATAAGTTTGTGGGTTTTATTGTATGGGTCATTGTAATGTGGAGGATGTCTCTATGTGAGTAGTTTGCTTCTAAGTTTTAGAAGGTTGTTATATCTAGTTAGATATGCGAGATTCTCTCCTACTAGTTGGCTCCTATTTTGGTATGTGGTTGAGATATTCTTTCAAAATATTCTTAGTGTGATAAGATAGTGTGTCTATCTTAAAACAAAACTTGATTTACTTATATATAACATTGGTTTTTATGTAAGATAAAACTTAATATACTTTTTGATGTATGAAAACAATGTCTACTCTCTCATTTGTTAACATATATCTAATATTATTATGTTTTAGTTCTACTAAAATATAGTAACCAAAAACCAAGCTATACCAAATATTGTTTTGTTTTATCTCTATTAAAATATACTCAAAATTTCTCAAATTTTAAATACAACAATATTCAAATTAATGACCTTGTCTTTAAAATAAAATTTGACAACAAGCTCATCTCCATGCACCAATTGATTTGATCTCTTTTACTTTGCTTAATCCATATCCATGGTCATTGGTGACTTACTGAAGCAATCCATAACTTTATTTTATTCTCATCAACTTAATCCTTATCCATGGTCATTGGTGATTTACTGAAGTAATCCATAACTTTATTTTATTTTCATCAACTTAATCCTTATCCGTTGACATGGGTGATTTACTTAATCTATACTATGTTTAGATGGTAGAAAAATAAAGCTTCCATAACATGATCATAGTTTTGTTTTCCATGTTATGATGGTGATTTATTTTGGATTATTTCATGTTGATGAATGCATCTATGGGAGACATCATCCATCTTACAAACCTGTGAGATGTGGAACATAACAGCTATGTGAAGTCTTTCTCTCAGCTTACAAACCTGAGAGAAAGCTCCTATGAAGGGCTTGTGGTTCCTGCCTGGGACAGAGTCAGGAACGTAAAGATGGCCTCCTCCATGAAATGAGTGAGAAGAACTCCAGATGATTATCCGATGGAAGAGTGATCTGTTGAGTTAGGATGTTCTTGTGGTTGAGCACAAGGTGAATGTGGGAAATCCCAAAAGTGTTGGGCACATCATCATGAGAAACAAAATCAAGATGATGTGATGGCATCCTCTGAGAAGCAACAGAGTTAACGAGAAGACTCCATATGATCCTCCATTTGATGGCAGTAGGAAAGCAGATCTGTAGAGAAGATGTGCCTATGGACGAGCACAAGTGAACGTGTAAAGACCTAGTTCATCTGTGTAATGCAGTGAATCAAGTCCATGGCATCCCTATGGATGTGCCCCTAGTGGATGAGCACTAGTGGGTGTATCAGATCCTTTTCTATATGTTGTTCAAGAGTCAGACCTACCTATAACCCTAGTT